>JAVCKZ010083501.1:0-12443 GCA_034780755.1 Lepetodrilus elevatus
GATATATGCTGTAGATAAAAATTATATCTCCGGGAGATATCACTTCAAATGTTTGTGATTGGTCAATATTCGATCATATGACTGAAATTGTTCTTTTAATATTTTTGATCGGCCACGATTATTGTTCTTTTCACACAAGGTTTTCTCAAGTCATGTTAACCTCAAGGTTTCCTTCACAAATCTTCACATTTGAGCCTGATCATTTTCTTTTAATATTAAAACTAATATTGGTGCACAGGAGGAGTACCACGAGTGGGGCAGCGAGGCCACACACAACCTGGTGGTCAACATGAACGCTCAGAGCAGTAAGCTGGCCGCCGCAGCACATCGCTGGAGACAGAAGGTTAAAGAGATGAAAAAGGTAGTTTCCTACAGCCAGGCTTTCAAGGTGGGGTCTATTCCCCGGAACCGGACCCAGAATTGTGGTCAATTCCCCGGAACCCGGACCCAATTCCTGGCAATCTGATTGGCTGATTGGAATTTAGAGCCATGGGCCCTGGGTTCAAATCCCATCCTGGGAGCGTAGAATCAATGTTCACGAAACATTTCACCCAGTACGATTGCAGTGTATCCACTTTGAACATTATTAGTTAGTCATAATATGCAATGCTTTTTTATTCAGGTGGACCCGAGATGTCGTGGTGCGTTCGACGGCTGGCAGGTCATCCTGTGTACAGACAAGAACAGAGAGAGCAACTTCACCCGATTGTTACAGGCTGGCGGCGCCACCGTCCTTCCTGTCAAGTGAGCTACTGTTCCGTTCACACAAAACCCAGATTTTACGTGTATGTGGATGAGAATCTTCCTCGATTCCTCAGATTTTGAGGCTCTGGTGTCGATCTTATAAACCTGGCCCCAAGATTATGTAACTTTCTGATTATGATTTCCGGCTCAACCCAAAGTTTGGTTCACAAATCCCCATATAAAATTTGAGCTTTAGCCTGAAATCTTAATCAAAATGTTTCATAATTTCGAGGCCAGGTTGTCATCTGCAGCCACTGGATTCCGGCTGTTTTAGCTGAAGACAAATTTCCCATTCTAAACCCTTCGTATCATTCGCATCCAGGTGTTTTGACATTTGTATCGTAAATGCTGATCTATGGATCTTTCTCTATTTTTATCTCTGTCTAGATTGATTTGTGGATCAAACATTTTTCATGTTGTATATTTTCTTTCCAGACCTCCACTGAGCAGCGATGTGACTGCCACACATGCCTTTGTGGAACTGAGTAAAGTTAAGTTATCTCAGGTGAGGGCAGTTATATTTAGCAGTGAGCAGTCTACCCATCCCCAGTGCAGAGAAAATAATGATATGAACATTGATTCAGGTGTACATTGTTTCTATAGTTTCTATAGTGTCTCCATATTCACTCACAATTGTAGGAAGTTGCACAATAGAATAGAACAACAAAACAAAACAAAGAGAAGGTGCTGAGGAGGGGTGATGACAGTACACAGACTTGTAATATTGCAGTCATGTACGGGTACAAAACATATTTACTGGATTTAATCAATGTAATATTGCAAGCAAATTTGCAATGGATGATAATCTGTTTCTCACCACTAATCGCCCGAAAGCAGGTACCTCTAGCCCCGAGATTACCTAACCTGTTTTAGTACGATTTAAATCGTGCAACAATTTTTGTTCATAAATCCACATGTAAAATTTCAGCTTGAGCATAGCTCAATGACAATAATGTCCAAGTTGTTGACTTACAGTGTTCGAAATAAAGAAAATAACAAAGGGGTCATTCTCCATAGGCCCAATGTTAATGGTAAAATCTGTAATTTTCCGGGGGTCACACAGATACCTTTAACATTACAGATTTTCAAATGACCCCCCAGACCCCCTATTAATTCGAACACTGACTGACTTTCGTAACCTCGGACCCTGTCTGTGTCTCCCTAGGAGAATCTGGAGAACCTGCTGAACGCGTGCACACACTGTCTGAAGCCCGAGTTTATTGCTGCTCATCTGACGGACGACCCACCTGCCAACCCCGACGACTTCTGCCCTCCCGAAGTAACTGCACTCAGAGCTAGGTACGTCGTCTCATTTACATAGATTACTACAACAGTCAGCGCTGTGGATGTTGCGGGTTTCCTTCTGCCCTAATCTGACAAGCCGTGATATAAGTGAAAGAATCTTAAAGCGGA
The DNA here is from genome assembly GCA_034780755.1 of Lepetodrilus elevatus. Classification (NCBI taxonomy): domain Eukaryota; kingdom Metazoa; phylum Mollusca; class Gastropoda; order Lepetellida; family Lepetodrilidae; genus Lepetodrilus; species Lepetodrilus elevatus. Next base: position 2,158 of record JAVCKZ010083501.1, read on the forward strand.
TCTACACATTGTCAATGATTTATAGCCCACATCGTTCATGTATAGCCCATTTCCTTCATTCTCATAATAACATGCACAAGGAAATGTTCAAAGTTTAGTCAGAAAGATACATCTGCTAAAAAGTACACTATTTCGATATGCTTGTATAATGCCAAAATATAATAGATTATTATTTTTATCTTCAGCCTTCCAGATTCTATTGCAAAGAAAAGAAAAAGTTCATCCTGTGAAATGACTGGAAAACGACTGCGAAAAAAATAATAGAACAATCTACACATGTTGTAAACTTATGTATTATATATATATGTAAATATTGTAGTTGTTTTTTTGTAAATACAATGTAGTATAATAGACCACTATTTTTGTCGACCTTTTCGCTGCCAACATTTTATTGCATGACATGAGCAAAATCTAATGTAAGCAAGATCTTCCTTTCAAACTTGTTCATATTCTCAATATGCATTGACTGCTTCTGTGGTAGAGAATAGAGTGTCAGCCGAAAGAGCAGTGGGTCAGTGGTTCAGTCCCTGGCTGTGTCATACCAATAGACTTTAAAAGATGGTAGTTGTTGTTCCCCTGCTTAGCACTAGGCAAGAAAATGGCAAAGCAGACTGGTCAGCTCAGAGTCAGTATAATGTGTGAGTAAGGTATTCTTGTTCGGCCTGTGACAGGCTATTTCAGTAAGCACTGTCAGCTGGTAGAAATCTGGCCCAGAGATTATGAAAGTTTGAGTATTGAATTGTACTCAAAAGTTTTCGTAATCTCAGAGCTAGGTCTAGTATACCGGTAACAAAAGATGCAAGTTGTGATATGAGTGAAATGATCTTAAAGTAGCTATGAGCTCCAACATCAATCAACTAACCTCAATTAGTAATAGATAGAAGTGTGTTGTATACAACTGTTGATACGTGTCCATGGTACTTGGCCTATGTGTGAAACTTCTACCTAACCTCTGTACTAGTAATACATTGTCATTCTACTTCAAAGTTGACACATTTATTCCATTTTACCCCCCTCCCTACTGGATTAGGCACAAGCACTGCTCTTTAGGGCATCTCCAGTTGCCTCCAGCATTGAGAGGGTTAATGGGCAAAATAAACTAACATTTGTTCATTACTACCTAATTATCGATAGATCACGATAGTGAGTGGTCCGATAGCAATACATCGATAGTAATTTGAATTATCGATTATTTCCATAGATAGTACCATCAATTATCAATAGTTTTGATAGTGTACTATTTTTAAACACTAAGACCAAATTATTTGAAAACCCTCGAGCATTTGGAAATTAACATTTGTTTAACAAGATTTTGTTTTGGGGATTAAATCAAATGATAACAACGCACTATTGTCTTGCATTTTATTAATTAAATACCAGTTATATGTACATTAGCCACTATTTTACAAATAATTATCCATCTTTAAAATACTTATTTTTATAAACAAACTATCGCAATAGTAGCACAACTATTGCAATACTATCGCAATAGTGTTTTCAACTATTGCAATAGTATTGCAATAATAGAATTGGCCACACTAGTCACCCCTAGTAATGACAATGTCATCTATGATTGGTAGCCATACTTTATTCTGTATGTTTAGGTATGGTTGACAGTGCTATCAGCTAGGATTGTCAATAATCTTGACAGTTAGTATTAATAGTAAACCTTGTTTAACCAAATGGCAAATGGGTAATAAAACCTTTACTTTCAATTGTACATAACAAGAGATGCCCCAAATAGCTGTGCTTGGTGCCTAATACAGCAGGGAGAGGGTTAAATGTAAAGACACTCTTAAGAACCATCATATTTATTTGTCCTTTTTACAAAATAATTCTTTGGAATGAATTGGAATGGAACAATGACATACTAGTATTTATCTGATCACCCATTGTCATTGACCATTATCCTCACAGAATCCTTGCCTTAAATCTTTGTCATAACCAGCTGATATTACTATTATTAGTATAGCTAAGTTGTTAATCCTGTTATGTTCAACTTCTTCAGAAACTGTTGTTGTCATTCCAAGGCCCAAAGGGTCATCTGTACCATCATTGTGTTCACCCTGCCAAAAGACTACTGTTGACTTCAATAACATACCATTGCCTATACGCTGATGACCAACTGTTAATTCTTGATATCTTCACAGTTCCTTATGCTTTGTATGAAACTTGAAGAATGAATGTGCAATAAATGGGTGGAAAATCATCTGGGGTATTGTTTGTAATGTGATTTTTACAAGGTGTTGCAACATCCGTAGCACTGGCTAGCACTGACAGACCAAGGATGATAACTGCATTGCCACAGTACAGACAGCACATACTACAGTATCCTGGCAAAGGTTAATCGTCGACGACATATCCATATCGTCCTATCAATTTTCTCAGATAAACTAGACCAACATGACGACATCGTTGTCAATATATTGCTGTACCAATGTGCAACGTGCTTCCCTGTGTTATCATTACTGGAAGTCTAAGGCAAGACCATGTTGATTCAAGTCTTGCAACACGACGGACTTGAAGACCGTCACGGTAAAGCTAAGGGGTTGATGTTTATGTGGATTACCGCTAAATTGATTGTCTGATGTTCCGTTGTCTTCCCTGCACCTTGACTCCACCTCCACGAAGCTACTCCACGGACCTCCGTACTTTGTAGAGAGAGAGAGAGAGAGAGAAATTGTTTATTTAAGTCTTACCCAATGTATACATAATATATTACATAATTAAATATTCATAAAATATACATCGGCCACTCATTGCGTTTCATTTTCTATACAATTATGACAAAATGTACATCGTTCATTTAACGGAGTGACTGGTTTCTTATAACGGCCTGTTTAAACAGCGAGTTTCAAGGTTCCACATCTAAAGCGAGCAATAATTGTTCGGTGATGTATTGGCATTGGTTGCAGTAGATACCGGGTATGCTTCAGGAGTTTTATCTTTTTTGAAAGTTCTGTATGTTCTAAGCTTGTTTCCATTTTCCAAATTGTTATCGTCCCATAGGTGCATGAACCATGTAAAGAGAAATCTAGTACACTGTACTAAACTTTAGCCATACAATCCTAACCTACTGATCTTCATGTGCTACCTCGCATATAACCGGACTCACTGGGACCGGCTATTTCTGTCCGTTATATGCTTAGTCCGTTATACGCATATGCCGCAAATAGTGTTAGACATGACAGGACTTCAGATTCAGTGTCCGGTTTATGCGAGGTCTACTGTATATAATTATAAATGTTCCAAATGTCTATATGTTCATCAAAATTGCAACACATCTAACTTTGAGCTTTGGTGAATCTGTTTTCTGAAATGCAGAATGGTGTCAATACCATGTCCATAAATCCGGATGTAAAGTTTCACAGGCACCGAGATTCCGAAACTGTTCACGAGTAGGCCTACGATGTCATGCTCAACTCAGTTTTCTTCATAAATCCCCCATATAATATTACATTTGAGTTTGAACATAAATTCGTTCTCAAAATAGTGTCTTAATCCCTTGGTCGGATCCGCCCATGGTATATCTTCCTGACAGCCTCATGGACTGCTATATACCACTATACATATAAGGAGATTCTGGGCCCGTATTTCTTAGGATGTCCTAGAGGCGCCTCCGGGTTCTAAGGGTTGCCAATGCATAGTAGTGATAATAATACTAATATATGCATGTATATAGCGCTGCATACACCATTGTAGTCCTTGTCAAAGACGTTTCCTGGTAATTCTTTCGATTTTTAATGATTTCTGACATTTTTAAAGTAAAAAGAAAATCAATAAAAATGGAAACAATTGCCACGACACGTCTTTGAAATATGGTGTTTTGTATATTATGGCAGTGGAAATTTAGAATGATAAAATGTGGGTTTTTTTTTGCTATGAGAGTGGTACGTGTTTTTAGTTTTTATTATTTATTCTTGCATAGACTTTGGAGCCAGAATGTTGCGGACCACATTCGAAATGATGCGTACGTCATACATGATATACATGCAGTTTCCTCTCGGTCATCTCACTGTTGGGTGACTGACTGCTGACTATAGGATTCTGTCTGGTCCTAATCCCAACTTGTCACGTGTCCACGATTATTGTAAGTGGCGTATATACTGCTGTATTTAATGCCGTAGGAGGATTTACTCCATTCCAGGGGGGTGCCAGATCTCCCGAGCATGTAGTGCAGCACAATAAACTGCATCTGTTTGAAATAGGCAGCGTGGACAAAGATGTTAGGAGATGGAGTTAAAGACACTTTAGATTAAATTTACACATGTGCTAATTTTGTTGGAGAAAGTAGTCATGTTAAATTGTCAAATGTTATACCGTGCGTTTTGCAAATTGATTGAATTATACAACGGATTTGGCGATGTGTTTGCAAAGATAACAAGACGATGTAAAGTTGTAGCGGAACTTTGATGGAAATAAACCAATTGTTACATAAGTAGTTGTGTCTATAGGTTGTCACGAAGGACGCATATTTGATGAATTCGTGATAACATGGCTCAACGATATGATTGATTATTCTGACATTTTTTCTTCTTTTCTGACAGCGAGCAATTCAAATTTGCAATAGTATTTTATTGAGAAAGCTTTAGCTGATATAGGCATATATACTAGTAAGTTTCTTAAAGTAGGCTGCATGTATATTAATGCTTCTATGTATGTATACTGTCGTATGCTAATATCAATAATACTGATTTACTATTATAGTCTAATGATGGTAGGTTCATGTCCAAAGATCAGACTCGACCTTTCATCTTCAGTGGATGGCATCTCTTTTATCTAGCTTCATTGTAAAATTACCCAGTTTTAGTCTGTCCCCGTCCCTGTCATCTCCCGTACCTCTTGTATCTAGCTTCATTGTAAAATTACCCAGTTTTAGTCTGTCCCCGTCCCTGTCATCTGCCGTACCTCTTGTATCTAGCTTCATTGTAAAATTACCCAGTTTTAGTCTGTCCCCGTCCCTGTCATCTCCCGTACCTCTTTTATCTAGCTTCATTGTAAAATTACCCACCACAGTTTTAGTTTTAGTCTGTCCCCGTCCCTGTCATCTCCCGTACCTCTTTTATCTAGCTTCATTGTAACATTACCCACCACAGTTTTAGTCTGTCCCTGTCCCCGTCCCTGTCATCTCCCGTACCTCTTGTATCTAGCTTCATTGTAAAATTACCCAGTTTTAGTCTGTCCCTGTCCCTGTCATCTCCCGTACCTCTTTTATCTAGCTTCATTGTAAAATTACATTTGGAAGAACAACATGTCATGCCACCAACTCTAGCCATAGAAAACTGTAAATGAATACGATCATTATTAATGACAAGAATGTGAGGACACATTGCCACTTTCTATGTTAATATTGGATACAAATAAATGACACGTCATTTATAGATACTATTTTAAACTTAACAACGGATGTCAAAACATTACACTACAAGTAGGTATTCGTTAGTCTATATAACTGTCTATGTATACACGTCTGAAATCCTTGTTGGTCATTTTTGGTCTCCTTCAGAAGGACTTCCCCCTGAGTTTCTTAAACCAACACATCAGGATGACTGGCATCTCATCAGGCGACGGATTAGTGACATACTGGGGGGACTTAACATTCACGACGATGCTTGTAATAACCTATTTAGAGAAAAGGAACCACTTACACGGATCGCTTCTTTAGAAAGCAAACGTTCACGCCTGAAGTACTGAATATGTCTCTTTCATTTCTTAATTCTGATGACGGGGTTCTCGGTCATCAAGTACTGAGATAAGAATGTATATTTTGGTCTCAATGGGTACAGTTTATATTAATTGGTTATATTTGAACATACATGATATGTTGGTTTATTTAATTTGTTTTTCTTCATAAAACTACAACAAAAAACATCCAGAAGCGATGCATCATGATTCTACGGTAACATGCTGTTATTAAACTGTGGGTACTAATTTAGCATGGAAACGGGTCTGAATCAGCTTTTGTTTTAGGTACGAATCAGCCAGGTCCGAATCAGCCATGGTCCGAATCAGTTGACCTTCATTCAGACTTACCTGAACAATAAAATGCGATTTGAAAATCTAGCCAACAGTCATATAGACTGGAAATATTTGACAACATGTTTTTCTTAAACCACAAGAGAATACGGTAACATTAATTATACAATAAGAAGATAAAATATATCATTTGTAAAATAAAAATTCAACTTTCAAAGATTAAGAACACAATACAACGAGAGAAAAAGATTGTATCCTTGCGTATTTTCAATATCATGTTAATAAATCTGTTCTCCCACGCCAGTTAATTTACCTCGTAATTAGTTCTGGCTTCATCCCGTCGAGTATTGTTAAGAACGGTTTAGACGTGAATATCTACTGAAGATGCTCACGCTCTCTTAAGGGGGCTCTCTTAGGGTGGAATACAGATATTCGTCCACCAAGTTCAACATCATCGTCTCTGTCTTAAGAGGCCTCCCAGGGGTGGAGTATAGTTATCCATCCTTCCACCGAGTGCAGCCACATAATCAATCTACCGGCTCAAAGGATTGGAGATAATCGATATTAAGGATGCATTCTAGATCATTTGGCCATAAATAGGATTTTCTGGGTAGACACGAGACTGAAGTGGGAACGATCATTTTTGAAATACCATCGTCTGAGCGAGGATTAAACTTTCCCTATAGACTGATCCTAAGGACGAGAGACAAGGTGTAATTGGAAACTGCAATTGTTAGAGCTGCCACACATTATGAATACGTTATGTGGACAGAACCTACTGAATCGATAACTATATGTCCTCACCCCCATACTTCACTCACCCCCATACTTTACACATTCCTTTTGGAATTTGAGTGCTCTTGTAATCGGTTCTATTTAACGTAAAAATAAACTATCTTTAATAATTTCAATAATACGAAACTGTATAGAATAGTACTGTCTTATATTTTATGTCTTGATCTTGTGGGAGTTCTATAAATGTGTAATTATACTTGGACTCATGTACAAATTTGAACGCACCCCTGTTTAACCCTCTCCATGCTGAAGGCAACCGCAGATGACCCAAAGGGATTTACCTATGCCTAATCCCGCATGAACAGGGTTAACACCGTCCACTGAATCCGCCACTGGTGTATGTACAACCGGTTTCCATAAACAAAATCTTGGAATTGAAACACATTGTTGATCTCGAATTGTCGTCAAAGGATGTACGTATCCTTGTTTCTTAACTTCATATGCTTCAGTTTTAAGTTTCCGGACAACTCGACACTTACATATTAGTCAGACTGATGCAAATCATAGTTCCATCCCATCGGCAAAGAAACAATTCGTGTGTGATTCACTTCTTACATTTCTCCTAACAAGATATCTCCTAACAAGATATCATTAGGTGGCCATGCGAAGTGAATGTTTGCCATAAGTTGGGGAGAGGTCCTTCCTAATTAGTCCGATGATCAGGAACAAACGAATAACTCGCGCTCGAGTGAGTCACGACATATTGTTTTGAACTCTGATGACCGTAGAGAGTAGCTCATCCCCGTGAGGCCCTTTGCTCTTGAAGGCAACAGACGACTAGGATGACCAATTCTGGGAAACAGAACAAGGACTTGCAATTGGAGATAGAAACGAAACGAATCCTTAGAGAAATGTATGACCAGGGAGGGCCCCAAACTCGTTAATGTCGACAATATGAGGGGAATTTCATAGTCTGGGACAGAATCGCGAAGGGTTAAAGGATGGTCGATCAATCCCGCCCCGACACCCTATAAACATCTTCTGACTCGACTGGCCAAACAAGGCCAATAGAATAAGCTTCCAATACTGTATCTTGATTGGAAATTCGATATCAATTAAATCCTTATGATCAGCCGTAATTTGGGCTGCATCTTCCCCCTAGGGCGCGCGGGGCAGGTTGGTTTTCCTGAATATGACGGGAGTAATCCATTTACGTGTCCTTCCGATGCGACTATCGTTATTGGTAAGGGAAGCAACTGGTGGTTGGGATGAACATAGCTATTGTCCAGAAGCGCTGTTCGGTGGTCAGCCAAGCCAGCTCAAAGACAATCACTTGGAATGTTAAATACTTGAGGATACTTTAAATTCGTCTGGCTCTAAGTACTAATGTCCGTATGATGAGAAGTTTCAGGACGTGACATTTCGCCTCGCGGCAAGGGACGACTACGTTCCGAATTCAGGTGAGTTCTGTATTACATGTATTCATCTTTATTAATTTTATTTCTTACGTGTATATTCACTTTTATTGTTTTCATGTCAACTACACATGTCGATCAGAAAGGACAGCAGTGACTAAATGTATACAAGACAAGGTACATTTTGAAAACGATCCATTCTTTGGCGTGGAACCATAAGCATTGAGCGCAATGCTTTCGTATCCAGGTTTTATCAATATTATTCAATAATTTACAATATAGTAACCTGCTTAGCTAATAGATATTTTAAGTTGTTGCATACGTCGTCGCTATGAAATAACTTATAAATGTAATAAGAATAGTTGGATTTTAGTTATTAATATTTTACATATTAGCCACTGGACTATATGTATACAAACCCATGCATGCCTCACTATATACAATCAGGCAGTATTTGTACTATGCAGGAATCAAAGCGTGATACAACCACAAAGCATACACAGAAAGGTATGCTCTGAAGTAAACACAACATAAACTGAGCAATACGTAATGTATATCCTGAATTAACCACGAATGTGCACCAAGACTTAAACAAGAACACTTTACTCTGAGCTTTATAATTATTAAAGAATACAAAACACGTTCATACTGTGAGCATGACTTGTAAACGAGTACAGAAACTTGCATACATGTACAGGAAGATACATCCATTTTTTTTATCACTACATGTATATTTTATTAATATGCTGTGATATATTTATAAATGTATTTTAAATGGTGTCTTTTAAGCCAACTTTGGCTCGGTGCTGACGTGAATTGTCTTAAATACTTGTATATTTTATATGTAAATGCACAAGACACAAAAATAAACTATTTTATTATTATTATTATTATTATTATAAATATACAGACTACATTATTCATAGTATAGAGATGGTATCCCTATAAACAATTCTGAATTGAAATTGTCCTCTCCAAATCTAAACGTTTCGATATGAAATATCAGTATGAATATGCTAACCATTCGATATCATTGGATATGTTATGTACAACGTCATTTGTTTCTTTGGTCTCATTCTATTTGTTTCACAGGGAACCACATTTATATAGGCCAGATACTAACATCATGTTTGTCAATCCCCTCTAGGCATATATATATATGTATTTTGTGTATGGCCTCTCATCATGAGCATACATATTAGTTAAATCGCATATTACTGCATCTTGTTAATCCTTACAATTGGGATCTATTGAAGATACTAGCATATACAGTATAGAGCTGAAAGCGTGTCGCTATTGAATTGACAATCACTGACATATGGGCCAAACATCCTAGTACCTTGACCTACTTTAGTATGAACCATGGAGTCTTCCATCTTACAACACAGCACGAATCCTTTCATTTAATGCTTTCATCCATGCAACCGTGATCGACATAATACACCTGAGAAATACCTGATATAAATGCTGAATGAATACTATATAGCTAAACAACACGTATTCAATTAAAGGTATTACCTACAACATATAGGTGCACGTATAAACAGGTATGAAAGCTTCAGCCTTTTATACTTTGTACTTTGAGCTGCACTACTACCGTTATCAAATCCCACGATAAGTTTGGTCAATAAATATGATTATCTAAAGCTACGTCATATTATAGCAGATTCAGTCAGGTGGATTAATTACGTAACATGATTACCTAATCAGGCGTTTCAAAAAACATAATACAACAAAATCTATACAGTTTACGAGGATGAACTTTGACATATTTCACCCGATTGAACGAGCTGACGAAATTAAGACAAATACAGTCAGGCAAATAGTATTCTTCCTTGATATTGAATAAGTTTGACTACTTGATGAACCATAGTAGCATCTAACAAAGTAACAGTATAATGATATTCACCGCCGATGTCATTGTTGTTACGATTTACAACATTTATTGCATACTATTCCATCTACCGACGTCAATGTGAGTTAGGCAAGGATGCATCCTCAGTCCTATGTTGTTCTCCTTATTCATAAACGAACTGGACACAGTAATATCAAGTTCATGTGGAAGAGGTATTCAAATGACACCTGACTTATTGGAACTGTTTCTACTGCTATTTGCTGATGATGTAGTACTTTTTTCAGATAGTGTATGGGGGCTACAAA
>JAVCKZ010083512.1:0-12440 GCA_034780755.1 Lepetodrilus elevatus
CAGGCAGACATACATACATATAGGCAGACAGACAGACATATAGGCAGACAGACAGACAGATAGACAGACATACAGATAGGCAGACAGACAGACAGATAGGCAGACAGACATACATATAGGCAGACAGACAGACATATAGGCAGACAGACAGACAGATAGGCAGACAGACAGACAGATAGGCAGACAGACAGACAGATAGGCAGACAGACATACATATAGGCAGACAGACAGACAGATAGGCAGACAGACAGACAGATATGCAGACAGACATACAGACAGACAGACAGACAGACAGACAGACAGACAGACAGACAGATAGGCAGACAGACAGACAGATAGGCAGACAGACATACAGATAGGCAGACAAATAGAGACAGAGGGAGAGGGAGAGGAAGAAGCAGCTATAGATTATATGGATGTATGTTATATTCTTCTTTATGTAAAATAACATTGTTCTCCCTTATTTTATATCTACAGGTGGAACTGGGCATGTCGGACACGAACTGTCTGACCCTCTCAACGCGAATGACGTCATGTCATTCACCCGCCATCCGACAAAATGGCGACTACGGAGATCATCCGGCGCCTGTCGCGCACACCGCTGCAATGGATTCTGACACACAGACTCGAACCCAGGACCGTCTCTAACGTCTACCTTGAACACGGAACAAAACGCCCCTTTCCGTCTGATTCCGGAACGCATACAAATGACGTCGAAATCGTCCACGACACAAAGTGCTTCGGCTTCTCATCTGGGACGAGCTCGGTGTCGAAGGATCCGGATGGGATAGAGAACAGCATGGGCAGGGAGGGCTTAACCGCAGCCATGGCGTCCCCACGGGAAATCCGGTCCTCTCGTTGTCGCTCCGGTGGAGAGGGAAACTTCACCGGAGAGACGCGAAGCACGGGTGTCCGAATATGGTCATCATCAACCGTCTCGTCTTCGGGTTATTTAGAATTCCCAGACGACCGTCTCATTCCTTCGTTAGGTTGCACATCCGACTGCACACTCGATGTCTCGGATGAAGGGACAGTCATGACACCAGATAATTCGAATCACATGGCCGACTTATTGAAAGTTTTACGTAAGTTTGACGTCACCGCTACACCGGTACCATACAAGCCTAAGGAACGGAGATTGAGCAGCCCTGATTTTTTTTGCAAGAACCTATTCCTCAAAGACAGAAGAGGTGCATTTTTCTTAGTCATCTGTGACGAAGATAACGCAATTAATTTGAAAACGCTGCGTCGTCTGTTGAAAGCGTACAGGAATTTATCGTTTGCAACACCGGAAGAAATGTCCGCCATCTTGAAGGTCACATCTGGTGGCGTGACGCCATTTGGTCTCATGCATGGATCTGCAAGAGATGTTCGTGTTGTCATGACAACAAATCTAACAGGGAACGCAGAAGCGTTATTCAATTTCCATCCACTCGATCACACGTTGACATTGCCAGTCAATCTGAACCAGCTGAAACAATTTCTTGAACATTTCAGAGTAGAACTTGAATTTATTGACATGAAACAGTGAATACTAAAATGGAATAGTCATATACAAATAAAACACTGGTATGATATGGATATGGTTACACATTACAAAATTGTAAATTGTAAAGATAATCTATGTACACATAATGTCAATCGAACAAGTGACCGCACACAACCCAATATGTCGGCGCTGAACGCCATTACATAAAGCTCTTCTTTTAAAAAACAAGTATTCATGTTAGGCTATATGTTCAATATATGTGACTACGTGTTATGCTTTGATTACCCATCCTTATTCATTTTCTTTTGAATAAATATATTCTTAAACCAACTAACGAGATTGGATGTAATTGTTTTAGAAAACTGAGATAGTAATAAAGGAATATACGTATTTCAGATTATAGTTAACACATTTACTATATCAGAGTATTGCTCTGGCATCTTTGTTCACATTGAGTGCCGATCGCGACATTCTCAGTCTCGACATAAGCTACTGTCTGTCTGTCTGTCTGAAAGGCAACACCCAATAACATCGATTCAAATCCATGGGCCGGGGATCAAACTCGGGATATTCTTTGTCCGACATGCGCATGTCATGCTAACAACCTCACGTAAACAACTATATAAACTATTTAATAAGCGATCAAAACAACCAGTGTTTCGTTCAATGGGGCGATGACGAGCATTCGGTCACAGGCATTTCAGACTATGTCCCATATATTATTTGCCGAGGTCATTCTGTATATGGACTGTCATTTTTAAATCTCACAATTCCTCGTCAACAATGTCATACACAGTATGGCTGTTACAGAATACACTGCATAACGTATTCATATACATTTAAGTGTTATGTTGAACCGTATGCACCGGCAGAGAAAAACATGCACATGCCATGTATGCATGATTGAATCAAATGCGATATTAAATTTGTTTTTGTGCACTAAGAAGTACGCGTTTTTGGACATTGGTTCAATCTCTTTGAAATATTACACTGACTAAATAATGGTATCCGCTTAAATCACTTTATAACAACATGACAACGGTGATCATGCAATTCCAGCGTTGTCTTTGAAAAGATTAAAGGATGACATTATGTTGATGTTGGTGTTGTTCCCAAGCGTTACCTGTCAGCATTACAAAAAAAATCGTGTTTGTTTGTGTATATGTATGTGTATACGTGCGTGTGATGTGTATTTGTGTGTGTTTGGGGGGTGAGTTAAGTATATATATTGGTCACTGTTATCGTGAATGATACTATACTTTGACGATATTAAAAAAAAGTCGGTATTACGTATAACTGTTTAAAACAGCATTTTGACGGTACTCATTGTTTTACGTCAGACGGCCTACTACACCTGGACACACACACACACACACACACACACACACACACACACACACACACACACACACACACACACACACACACACACACACCAACATGTATTTATAATAATCTGATCGCTTTAATCAAAGTTAGTTTATACCATTCTCGCATCGTATGATTCTAAATTTACAAATACCCATTACAAATTTACATACTACATTTCTTTCACCCATTCCACAAACATACGTATTCGGGTAAGTAGAATAATTCTTCTACGATACCTAAAAGTAGATGCATGCTTAAATCTAAATTCGATGACTATGTCAATTTCCAACGTATAACAAACTATACCCGATTGATTAAACGTTTACGTCACATTTTAATTTTAATAAGTATTCGATTAGCGTCAGTTTAAGCAAAACCATTGCATGGAGACAACTGAGCCTCGTTCTGAAGAAGCTAAAGTAAAGGACAGACTGGAAACTTGTCTCATAGATGTACATAACTAATGCGCATATATGACATGGCACCAGTCCAGTCTGAATGAAAACAATGACGCTAGCATTTTATGACATTTTACATAATTATTTTTCAAATGCAATCTTTTCAAGACCAACAGCGTTCTGCTCGTGAGCTATACATCCATATTAATGCCTATTTACCAGGCACACCTATGCTAATCAATGTACTAACTACTAAATCACTAAGTGCTATTCTCAGACTTGAATCCATGCCAAATACAGTACTATAGTCAGGCCTGAACCCGCGCCAAGCATGCATGTCAACATTAACAGAATTTGGCCCGCAGCCTACGGGCATGTCAGTACATGGTTCGTGAGTACCACCCTTGGAATCGTGGGAAAATTAAATGTCCGAATAGGGTTTCTTCGTGAAGGTCATCCATGAGGACATGTTGTCGAATAACATATTCAAGTCGACAGTTGTATAGATCATTTAGACACAGCGACGTGGTTGTAGGTCATCTTGAATGTGGATTATCAAAACTAGAAACTTTACTTAACACAAGCGTCTGTTATTTCTAAGGGTAGGGCAGGACCATCCTCGCACCCCAAGGGTACCTTTAATTACGTTCACACTTCAGTGTGGTACTATGCAGCAATAATAAAGTATCCCTGGTGTGAGAGGATGAGGCAGGAAAAGTCTGTACACAACTGCGTAACTGTAACGTAACCCCAACTCCAGGATTAGCCATGATAGACACTACACCATTGCTTAGGTTGGAGATAAGCTTAGCATAGACTTACGCCCTTTCTTACAGGTATCCTCTCATAGAGGTATATGTTCCGCTAAGTGACCATAGCGCTCTCTTTGCACTTATTAGCTATCTGCAAATAGAGCATTATGGTCTCTTATATATAGTTTTGCACGAAATGCATGGACACCCATATTTCCCACAGGGACTTGTAGAGCGGAGCCAATAGAGATACGTCTGACTTGTCAAAACCAGTCAACGAAACCTTTTTTACAAACGTAATAAAAAAATTCATAAAAAATACCCGTACATTTCCATACACTGTAATAGGCAGCTGTACGATATCTTGCAGTTATGGAAATGTGATGAAATTTAGAATTGGGCTGTTTTTAATAATTGAATGCAAATGTCTGCATTATTAGTCCAACAAACGTACGGATATTTTTTGTGATTTGTTTTATTACGTTTGTAAAAAATGTTTTGTTGACTGGTTTTGACAAAGTCAGACGTATCTCTGCTGGCTCCGCTCTACAAGTCCCTGTGATATTTCCTAGATTATCTCGGTAAATACTTCATAGATTGACAAACAAGAACACTTCAATTTATTATTGTCTAACCAAACTTAAAAATTAAAAAAGTTTGTCCCTTTAATACAAAATCTGTTTATATAACGATCACCAAATATTTTGAGTAAGTATTATTTTCATATGTCCGAAAACATGAACCTGCAAATAAGCTCAATTTGCACGTGCGGGTGTGTGAAGAAGGTCATCATTACGCTCTGTATCATTATTGCTACCCCTGTCAATGAATCAATGTACGCTAATTTCACCTTATCAACTCCCTGGCGGTAATATATGACTTTAGACTGATATGTGACACACTGTACTTGTTACATGAATACTATAGTGAATACATTGTGTATTATTATTAATAATAACAATCCAACTTCTAAAACGTATGACGGCACTCTATTCTAGTGAAATAATATAATACGTTACCTACCAGGCCCATTTATGAAATAATTATTCTTTGTGTTACATTTTATGTCAATATAGAACGTTATGACATTACAATGACGCTGCACATTATACGACAATGCTTCAAAGCATGCATACGGGGGCGGATCCATTAATTTGTTGCATGGGAACCAGGCAGCGAAGCAAGAATTTAATTCATGTTTTCTTTTCTGATTTATTTTCAAGAAAAAAATAATCAAAATCTATTTTCAATATTTAGGAACACTGTTCGTTGATTAACTGATCAAATTAATTGTACTTCAAACTACAGTATACATTTGTGCATGGACAATTGCGCAACCATGGCCACTCCGTTGACCGGAATGGACATGGGTGCATCTGAGAGATCTTCAAGATCTTCAAAAAACGATACCGAAACCGTTGTGAGCAAGGTCAAACAAATGATGACACCAATATACCGGTGCATGTGTTTGGTAACCATGTATGTATGCCACATAAACAGATCTCATATATATATACTAAGAACTAAAGAACCCTCAATAAACGGACGAAAGGCCTATTGATCTATATTTTGGACATCTTTCTCATTTATATATATATCGACATATATACACACACATACATACATAACAAGATACAAAGAGAGATGTTTTGCCCTTTTTCACCAGCGCGCGTTCGACCTTCAGACATCATACAAGACAGACATGTCAGTTCAATGGTCTGGAGATATATGACGGCCCTGAACCGGGTTACGGTCAGTAGACCTTGCTTATGATCTAGATCGCAACCTATAATTCTTTTCAATTGGGGTGCATTACATTCAATATAACAGCTCACATGCGCACTCCGAGAAGAGAGTGAAAGGTATAGAAACTCATTTATATAGTATAACTTATAGACTATTATCTTTAACGGAGTTCAAGGCACTGCACTGGCTAACGGATAGGTTGCCGCACTGGCGCCCGACTTTAGGCAATCTGAAATTGATGGTAGAAACATATGTGTACCATGCCGTTGATTTTTCCTTAAATCCATGAATGCAATGCTCCAAGCGGCTTTGAGCAGCTAGTAGCCCATAGCTGGATAGTCTACCGGCGCTTTATAAATGTATATTTTGAGTAATTGATTGATGGAAATATAAATGTTTCGTATAAATAATTTTAACTTTGAAAGGTAGGAGCTTCATGCTGTGTCATGTCTTCTAAAATCTCATTATTTTGTTATTTCTATATTTGAATGCAGTTGCAGTATAGCATTGCAGAGAAGAGGAGTTAATTTTGTTGTGATAGCTCGTAGAAGTTCAACTCGGAAGGTTGAGAACAGTTTAACATACGGGGAAACATATATAATTCCATGTTCTTGCGCAACAACAAAACACAAAACATCGACGAACAACCGTAATATCACTCAACTATAGTTTGGAATAACGTAACTACAAAAGCCAACTGCACTAAATTAAGTTATAACTTGCTATGGTACTGTTAACTTAATATGTACACATTTATGAATCGGCAGCAAATGAATGAAAAAATGAAAATTATCAAAATATAAATAATATCTAGATCTTTCTAGTTTGTTACTGACTTATCTTATAAATATATGTGTATGTGTGTGTGTGTGTGTGTGTGTGTGTGTGTGTGTGTGTGTGTGTGTGTGTGTGACTGAGTGTGCGCGCGGGCGTTCGTGCATTCCTATGTGTATTGTAATCTCTGGACCTAGGCACCGTTTCTCAAAGCGTACAAGACCGTGCATGTCGCGCTGATTGATCATAGTAGATAAAAGATGCATTTTAATGTGTATACATAACATAACCTACTGCAATTTGAAATTAGTTACGCTATTGCATTTTTTATTAATCCAAACATGGTATGCACTATGCAAATGAGTTGAATAGATTCCAGCCCTGCGCGTTGTCAACAATAATACTTCCATAAGGAGATTCTCACAGCGAAATATTAATTGTCAATCGACCAATCAACACGGAGAAGAGGGTATATCTACCCCAACTTTAGCCGGAGCAAGCCGCATGTCGCCTTTGCAGACTACGAACAAGGTAAATACTGGAATTTGTTACAAAATATATTTTGCTTTAATTTTAGTTATTATTATTAGTATTATTTAAAGCAAAAAGAAGCAAACGAAATAATTATACAGTTTTATAATGCTAATGCTATGAACTTTATAATTACGGGAATATATTCATGATCTTACAACATAATATGGTTTTACTTTATTATTATTTTAAAACAAATCAAGTATCAAGTTTGATTATGAAACAAATTAACAACATTGTGATTAAGTATGACTTGAAATAATATATCACCATAAGTCTCTTATGGTGATAATTTGCGAGAAAAGGATGACATCTACATAATCACAGCAAAAAGGATATCACTAGGCGTCATTCACCTAATGTGGATGCTCAAAAATAAACCAGGACACCTGTGTTAAAAGTGTATTGCCAGGATCCTAATAGAATTTTGTTAGAATCCTGGAACGGAACTTTTCTTTAGCTATGAATATTGCGCAATATTCCTTTTACTTACATTTAAATTTGCAGCAATTTTATAAATTGCGATTTTCTTTACAAATTGCATTATGTTTTGCAAAGCGTTGTGATTGTATACACAGTCTAGTTCAACAGAGCCCATGCAAGAACATTATAGTGTATGGTGTATACCTATAGAAAAACCAAACAAACTATCGAACTAGGGCCTACTACAACAGTAGACGGTGGGGAAATGTATACTATAGTATTCTTCACATTTACTGATATGTTAATTAAGGTTGAGGGCGGTTGAATTGGTAGCGCATTGGTAGAACGTTGGACGTCAGAGCCAAAGGTCCCGAATTCAAATCCCGCTTTATTAAAAGGAGCCTGGGACCCATTGCTCAGAACGTAGCTACAACTATTGTAACGTCAACGCTTTCTATTGTGGCGGGGTCCCAGTTACAACTAGTGTAGTGCTACAACTGTTCCGAGCAACGGGCCCCCGGCATCACTGTTCACGAACGTTACCATTCTGACGCGATATTTATAGGATGCGTTGCCCTAATAAAGTCGCAATGCAGAGATCATCCTTGGTTTGTTAGTACCAGCCGGTGCTCGCAGGTTTACTGCAACATTTAGCGCTACATATGTTGCGGGTTTCCTCCAGTCCTAAAACTTACAAGCCGTGATGTGAAAAACATCTTGAAAGCGGTTCTAATACAAAACTTAAATGAAATACGATGCAGTAGGTGCTGTGTAGTGTTTTGGAAAGAGCAGCTCAGGTGTAGTGCTTCGTTCAGTGAACAAGTCCGACACCGCCTACTTTACCTATGCATGCCGAAGCATCAACTACGACTCTCTTGAGAACATCTCTTGTCTACCATGAACACAGCCTTGAAAACACTGTTCTGGAGAGCTGCACAAATAATGATCTCTAGTAAATACAAATAGCTTCATGAAAGGTAATCCTCAATTATTTTTCGATTATGTTTTTACTGATAATTAGATCTAGATATTTTACACAGAAACAAAAGAAATTATAAAAATAATTACACTAATACTAATTTAAAAAAACCCTAACAAACAATAATAATAATAATAATAATAATAATAATAATAATGATAATAATAATAATAATCATTTTTAGAATCACAGAAAGATGCTATGCAACACTGCGTTTGGCAACAAGACAGACAGACAGACAGACATATTGTAATGTGATTGCGAATGCAGATTACCATATTCAGATTAAAAATTAACATGATAACCATACCGTCGTCAAGAAGGTATGGCTGCTAATTAAATACATGATAATATAATATCATACCAATGGACAGATCGGTGTTGAATGAAGACGTCTATGAAAGGAACACATAATGACCGTTGCAAGCCCTCAGTGGGTCATCTCTATTCAATGGGCGATGCGCGTTTACACGCCCGTCACTGATACTCAAACTGTGTCCTTCATAAATAATGCATATCGGTCTTAACGGTATTTCAACCCGTGTTGTGTATACAACAACACTATGTATGTGCTTCGCAATAAAATGAATTATTCTTGTCAACAACCAGAGCGAAACGTCAAACGAGAGACATATAATTCTCCCCGTATGAATTAATTCTCGAAAATAAACCAATCGATTAACCTTTCATCATTTCAAAACGTGCACCTGAGAGAAGGACTATGTCTTTGAAGGTAACTGCTTTTTAAGATGGATTAAATACATTCGATGACGTTCAAACACCCACTCACTTCGTATTGGTAATATATTCATGAACGTTTAACGTTTAAATTGGAAACTCCTAACGACAATATATTGCTAGAACCAAACGACGGACTTTGTTTGTCCATGATGTATGGATCAAAGCCAAACTATTGCAATGTGTTATTATTTTGTATTTATGTTTGTTGTGCTTGTCATCCATTGATATCCATTGGCAACCACTGGCAACCACTGACAACGACTGACAACCACTGATAGCCAATGACAACCACTGACAACCACTGATAGCCAATGACAACCACTGATAGCTTGACAACCACTGATCACTTGACAATCACTTGACTAAGCTAGCGTTGATGACTATACATATTATAACGTGTATGATCGAGGTAACATTAAATACAAGACAATATTAGCTAGTAATTATGTTATGGTAGTTGCATGGTGTTTGTTAATTATATTAATTATCTTTAGAGAAAATGCGGCCATAACAGGAACAGAAGTCGTGTACTGGCGCGCTTACAAATCCACAACCCATGTACCATCCACACCTAAAATTGTACATGGAATCATGTTAGACATACTTATAATTTGAAATTGCATACTTTCGGTAAGATGGCAATTTCAATCAAGCTTAATGCGCACGGGAACGTGCTTATAACGGCCGCACAATAGCGATTTCCGTCGTAAAATATAGCTTCAAATATATACCGACACACGTTCAACAACGTTGTTGAGCGTATGTCAGTATATATTTGGAGCGATACTTTCATATCGAATGTTAATTAGATTGTGTTTTCTCCATTTTGTTACAGGATCGAGGTAACAATGGCGTCACTCCTGAAACTGATCTGTGCCCTGGGGCTCTTCGTACTGGCAACGAGTTTGACAGAGGAAGACTTTTGTAAGTAATGGATAACAGCTACACTGTGCATCAAGGTTTGTTAACATATTATGTCCTGGTCAAACGTATTTTACTTGAAGCTGTGGACATGTGCTTTGGAATGGCAACTTGGGTTGTATACTCCCTAGGGAGTTGAGAAGGAATTGAGTGCACAGTAGTAATAATGTAACGCTTTGAGTATGCTTTCGGGCGTGGAGTTGGCGCAATATGTATTGCACATTGTTATTATATATATATATATTTTTTTTTAATTTCAATTTATTATCATATTATTACTTTTATCTCGAGATGAAAAATAAAAGTAACATAAAATATGCAACTGTTGGAAAACAGTCGGACATGATATATTATTTAATATGGTGTGCTATATTGTAGCCTTGATACGATATGATAGTCGTGATATGAGCCATATTCCCAATTACATTATCAATAATTTCAAAATGTTCTCTGAAGACTCATAGCCTGCAAGGCAAACCAAAACAGTGTTTAGCAAAATAAACACATGCTGTGTTTGCCGTTTGCACTATCGGAAACACAGAAAACAGCTGGTTATTATTTTATAGAAACGCGTAACGTCATCATGTTTTGTTTTTTGGTTAAAACAAGTGTTTTGCTTGTCGTATAGGCGTTGGTCTTTAGGATACTTATTCGATAACTTGCAATATATAAGTTCTAGATTTACAATGTCTTTTGTTTACCATTAAACTATATAATATAACATGTTACATACTATTTCACTTTTCAGCATTCAATTGCAACAGAGACGGTGCTAATCCCTGCAAAAACAAGGCGACCTGTGACGCTGACGGAAAATGCACATGCCCTGCCGCTGAAAAAGGTTACGACTGTTCTGTGGGTAAGAACCCCGTAACTTTGGTGGGCTCTATTCCATTGGCGGACACAAACCGGGATCCGGACTTGTGGTGTATTCCCCGGACCCAATTCCCAACAGTGATAAATGCTAGGAAAATATTGTAATAATATGTTAGGTCACGGGAGCCAATTATATTGCTGGGCATTGGATCACCTGCGATGGAAACAATTTTAGGTTACACAGAAAGAAAACGTTAGGTGTCCTGTTAGGTGTCCTGTTAGGTGTCCTGTTAGATGTCCTGTTAGATGTCCTATTATATGTCCTGTTAGATGTCCTGTTAAATGTCCTGTTAGGTATCCTGTTAGGTGTCCTGTTAGGTGTCCTGTTAGGTGTCCTGTTAGGTGTCCTGTTAGGTGTCCTGTTAGATGTCCTGTTATATGTCCTGTTAGATGTCCTGTTAGGTGTATTGTTATATGTCCTGTTAGGTGTATTGTTAGATGTCCTGTAAGGGGTCCTGTTAGATGTCCTGTTAGGTGTCCTGTTAGATGTCATGTTAGGTGTCCTGTTATATGTCCTGTAAGGTGTCTTAGGTGTCCTGTTGGGTGTCCTGTTATATTTCCTGTTAGGTGTATTGTTAGGTGTCCTGTTAGGTGTCCTGTTAGGTGTCCGGGATAGGACCTAACGTGATTGCTAAAAAATACACGTTTTCTTGGCTGTGTTAGAAGAATCCATGATGAAAAATATATTTGTCTGATAAAAATATCAATTGCATTGTTAATCATCATTATTTCCTTAATACAATGTTTAAATTTAGTTTTAGTACTTACCTTTTCTTAGAAATTAATTGTATATTAAATACATCATTCAAGTTGCAGTGTTGATTGCGTTCAAGTAGTTAGGTAGTTAGGTGTGTTTCATTAATACGTGTTTCATTATTACTATTATTAACTGCCTGACGATTTCGGCATAGTTGCCGACGAAACGTCGTGATTTATCTAATATAGTTATAGGATAATATGTACATAGACATTTATTTCATGTATAACTATGTTATACGTATCTTAAAAAAAATATAAAATGAAACAAAATATTATAGCGGCTGCAAGTGCGTCATCGAATTTCGAAGAGTATCATTTAAAACTAGGAATTCCGGTAATAAGCTAACCGAAGTCTATGCCTTATAGTGACTACAAATTCAAAGAAAATCTTAATACGACGTTACAAAGGATCGTATCCTTAAATTTCTGTTTGATTCAGAGATGAATTATGGTTCACGGGTAATAAATCATGAGGTGACGTAAGGTACGTAAAAAAGACAATAATCATGCACATTTCACCTACACGTTTATCACCAAAATCAGTAAACTGGGTACGTCTATAAATAGAATTCGACCCAATTGCAGCGCCTATTACTATTACTACCGTATGTCCTGTAATTCGTTTTGCATCAACTGTCTTCCCGAGCATCATAATAATAATAAGCTTATTTTTGGCAGAG
>JAVCKZ010083523.1:0-12439 GCA_034780755.1 Lepetodrilus elevatus
ATAATATTCGTATTCGGCACCCCATATTCGTGATACGTATCATATTCGCCACTAGGTGTATTCGTTGCAGCTCTAATTATCATGCACTACGGATATTTGGGTTTCCTCCTGGCCTTGGTCTCAAATGGGTGAAAGATTCCCGCAGCGACATTAAACTCCATATTCACTCACTGACTCCTCCTGCCATAAACTGAAATAAGTGAACAGGTTCTCGCAAGGTTTCAGTGTGAACAGGTTTTCGCAAGGTTTCAGTGTGAACAGTTCGTGCAATTTCATAAGGAGTGATCCATTGCGACAAATGGGTGAAAGATTCCCACAGAGACGTTAAACTCCATATTCACTCACTCACCATCGCAGCAAAAACACAGCGGAACCTGCTGTGGTAACCATGTTAGGTCTGAACGGGCGTTTACTCTTCTGCTTACTCTGATCCATATTTACTGCGATGCTATCGTAACAGTGTTGTTCTTCACAACTGAAAAACTATATGTTTGTTCATATTGGTATATATGGCATGATATAGTAATGCTGGCTTTGCAACAGATGTACACTGGTATAGATATTAAATAGCAATCAATCACAATAGCCATTCTATATAGTCATAAGATAACAGACAGACATTTGTGCACATATTGGTAGTTTCTTTAAACTATCTTGATATTCTGGGATTTACACAAATCATCAAATCATCGCAAATGGGTGATGCAGTGATGTTAAACTCCATATTCACACATTTGCACAAAGTAGATGATTACGGTATGCTTATTTCCTCCTGCAAAGCACAAGGCCAAATAACTGTGGCATCCTTTTATCTAAATATCTGTTTTCATTTGTCAAGATGCTATATGTAATGTATTCTATCTGCGGCATGACATTCCAGTGAGCTAGGACTATAAAAACTGGTGGAAATCCAGACTAGTACAAGCAGTACATATGCATGCAAGCCATGATGTGAGAGAAAAAATCTTGAAAGTGGCTTTAAACCCCCAATTCAACCAACCAACCAACTGTGGTGATCTCTATTCTGTTCTATGTGTCCAGATTATTAGTAAGTACCATATAAAAAATATAAAAATAAAAATTATTCTAATAACTCTTGACAGCCATAGGGTACCGGTATCATTTCTGAAAACGCTCGTATTTACTATGAGACTCACGAGAGCACAATAAGGACACTTACGAGAGCGCAATGGTTTCATAGTGGATATTGAGAGCTTTGAGAAACGATACCCTGGAGTCCAAGATGACTAGTTCAATAGCATTGGAATCCAATAACAATAAAGATAATCATGAAGTTAATGTATGCCGATAATCATTAAGTCCTTTCTATCTTCAGAAAACATCCCAAGTACAACAGCTCAACAGTCTGATTCACGACGTGGGGTTCACGTACCACCACATCCTGTGTCGGAAGATCGACCTTCGAGAGGAGATCACGCAAACCTGTATGTATAAACAACTAGCAGTGCTCGGACTTCACAAGGGGGCTGCTCCTTTCTAGCTGTTCTGTCTACTTTCTGTCCAATGCATGCATAGTTACACCGTGCGGTCTTGATCCTTTGAAACTGCGCATGTTTCGGACAGAAAGTACAGACAGAACAGCTAGAAAGGAGCAGCCCCGAGTATATTACTCCTTTGGCTCAGTTGGTAGAGTGTTGGACTCACAATTCAGCAACTCGGGTTCAAAGCCCAGGATCCGCAGTGGCCCTGTTTAACAAGCATACTCCATACCTGTTATTCTTTTATATTAATGACATTCCAACCATTGACTTTGGCAAATAGGAGGATGTTGCTTGACATCACTGGGGAACTTGAGAAACCCAATTATATATTATCTATTTATCTTTTAAATAATCTATTACATCTACTGACTGACAATATGAAGACAGATGCTGATTTAATCAATAATCATTTATATAAATTAATAATGTTTACGGGTTTGAAAAAATTAAACATTCTGTATAAACATATATAAATGAATGGAATGTCTATGTACATAAAACTATAAATAAACCACGACGTTTCGTCGGCAACTATAAACATATTCCACTGTATATATAAATATGTGTAACAAGCCCATACCGATCCTGGGATTCAAACCTGAGTTTCTCGATTGTGAATACAACGTTCCCCTGACTGAGCCAATCTGGTAACTCCTCTGTCTGAGACTGGTAGCAACATCTTAACTCTCTCCATGCTGGAGGCAACCAGAAATGCCCTAAAAATCTGCATCACTATCTAATCCAGCAGAGAAAGGGTTAATTCAGGCGGCTACATAGATATAAATAGCACTCCACTGATTAGACTGAGAGGGGACACTATTTCTGGCAATGACGTCAAGGATTCTATTTCAGCACTTCTAAAAACGCCGGAAAGCGAGACAGCTTGGGACTACTTCTCAGAAAACACGTTGTCTATAGAAGTCCTGAAAGATGACATTCTACAGAAAATATACTTCAGAGTCAAAGACAAGGTAAGAAAGTCACATTTAGAGGTAAAGGAGCAATCCAGTGGAATGCAGTTTGGAACCGTTGTGGTAACCACATTAATAGGTCTAAATGGGCCTTGACTTTTTATTGTTATCTTTTATTTTTTTAATTTTAATTTTAATTTTTTATTTTTAATATTTAAAAAAAAATTAAATTAAAAATGTTTTAACTTGGAATTTGGTAATGGTAAGAAAACCACACATGAATACGGTACTTATATTTTTAGAATGTGCTTCGTGAGGAGATTAAGGACAAGTTCAAGTACGAAGTCGACAGATCGTCGCCCAGCAACAAGTTGCGAGACTTCATGGACTGGTCCCTGGACATCATCGCCGACATCAAGTACCAGCGGAAAGTCCACGCCAACCCCCTGTCCAGATTCTTCGTCAAGTCGTGGTCAGTAGTAAATGAGAGTAAAATTAACGTTGACATTTTTAGCAAGTTATTGCTGATAGATTATTTGATTGATTGAATTAATGTTTTACGTTGAAGCGGGAAAATCTCACCCATAGGTGTTAGAACTGTCAATGGATATTCCACATGCGAGTATAATATGTCGAAGGTCACTGTCTACTATGGGTAGACAACTATCAACACTTTCTCAGAATATATAACTAAAATGCTGCATCACTACATATAAAAATACCCAGTTGAATTGGTTAATGAAGGCTAATTACTCCATTGTGCAAAAAGTTCCCTAGAGACACGCATGAACCGTACATGTATATTTTCCTTTATAATGTAGCCGGTGTAAGGTCACAATTAACTACGGTGTGATTATAAGATGCTCCTAGTTGGTCTCAGCCAGTGGGATTATACCTTTGGCTCACTCAGTAGAGCGTTGGACTCACAACCCAGCAACTCGGGTTTGAATCCCAGGATCGGCATGAACCTCTGTTGCAACTGACGCCCGAACATGCAAATACCCATTTACAACACCCTACTACAAGTACAACAGAAGAAACTCCCTATATAATAATATCCATCAGTGTAATAACGTGCTTGTATCTATGCATTGCAGGCCTTACATCAACGTCCTAGTGATGGTGGTGTCTGTGGCGATAGCGTTCCTCATCATGATCACGTGGCAAGAAAATGCAGCTAATGATGCTGAGTGAGTAAACAACCATCGTTAATATTGTTTCATGTAGAATTACTGATTTTATTTTTTTAACTTATTTTTATACTATCACGGTTCTATCAACCGTGGATAATGGACAAACGGATTTCGATCTGAGACTAATTGCGCTTGATTTATCCACCCCAAAGTTGTTATTTAGTGATGTACTTGATCCCCAACACTCGATAGTTACAAAATAAATCATATTTTATATGAAATAGGGGAACGTTCCGCTATTTATCTAGTCTTAGATGCATTAACGAATCTATGAAGGAATTCTAAGAAAGCCTAGTCGTTTCACTTTGAATTCTAAGAAAAAACGGTCGTTTCACTTTGAATTCTTATAAATGTATTCATACCACTTAAGAGCTATGTCCCTTTGCATGTATATGAATAACAGCAAAACATAATACGACCACATTTAGGTTGAATACAGCTGGTTAATACATTAGGTTCAAAGTATTGGTGTTGCAGTGCAATTTTGTCTATCACACAGCGGTGGAAAGGTTTTTGAAAGTACAAACATGATGTTATGTATGTCAAGTGAATGTATTTTACAGTTGTACTTGTAGCTAAGAAGTAGTCCAAAACAACCATAAATATATGAAATATTATGCCTTTAATATCTGCAATTCTGTCTAGACCCTGTCTATGTGACATCATGTAGTATGTTCACGGCGAACCGTTCCCTACAAGCTGTTATGTTATTAGTGTATGACCTTTATTTAGTAGGTCGTTTTTTAATAACTGCACGAACATACTGACTATTTTTTTTTATAGGATTCGTATTACAACACACGTATGGATAGTATATGTCCATACGTCAGACGAAGTCTACAGGCCTGCGTTTCACGAAAGGGGTGTACATTTACGCCGGACGTATATCAGGACGTAATAAAGGCATGGAGTACATATAGCTTTACGTCAGGCGTATAAATTTACTCCGCTTTCGTGAAACGCAGGCCTGTTTCCCATGGATCTACCTACCCCAGTTCTTGCCAGTAACCTCCGTGGATATATACAAATATTGGAAGACCTGCAAATATATATATTAATGAAATATGCATATTATTAATTAAATATCAGTGTTGTGTTTTGAGTAATTCCGGTAGCACGTGCTAATTACAATCTCAGAGAGAGAGAGAGAGAGAGAGAGAGAGAGAGAGAGAGAGAGAGAGAGAGAGAGAGAGAGAGAGAGAGAGAGAGAGACACACACACACACAGAGACACAGAGAGGCATAGAGAGAGAGGGGAGACACACACAGAGACAGAGAGAGGGGGGAGAGAGACATAGATAAAGAGAGAAGGAGAGAGAGAGAGAGAGGGAGAGGGAGACACAGAGAGAGAAGGAGAGAGACACAAGACATAGAGAGAGGGAGATAGAGAGAGAGAAAGAGAGAGAGAGACAGAGACAGAGATAGGGAGAGAGAGACAGATATAGAGAGAGAGATGAAGAGAGAGAGAGAGGGAGAGAGACAGACACAGAGAGAGACATAGAGACATAGAGAGAGGGCGAGAGCGAGGGGAGACACAGAGAGAGACACAGAGAGAGACACAGAGAGACACAGAGAGAGAAAGATACAGACAGAGACAGAGAGAGACAGGGAGACACAGAGAGAGATAGGAGAGAGATGAGAGAGAGACAGACATAGGGAGAGAGAGAGAGAGAACAGTAGCGTGGATGCAGTCACCGGGTGTGGGACTTGAGGATGTATTTAATCCATGCAGAGATGCTCTCCTGTTATTGCTCGACATTTCTTGGCATACAGTTTTCAAAACTCTCTCAAGAGAATATGTTATATATAGCATGCATTCAAATGAATCGTTAATGCAATTCTTAACTTGAGGAATGCATACCATTCTTAACTTGAGGAATGCATACCATTCTTAACTTTAGGAATGCATACTATTCTTAATTTGAGGAATGCATACCATTCTTAACTTGAGGAATGCATACCATTCTATTCTTAACTTGAGGAATGCATACCATTCTTAACTTGAGGAATGCATACCATTCTTAACTTGATGAATGCATACCATTCTTAACTTGAGGAATGCATACCATTCTTAACTTAAGGAATGCATACCATTCTTTGATGCGTTCTTGGCATTCAATATATCCAGTGTTTCCTTTTCCCCAGGTCCATATCGCACGCCAGTTTCACAGGCCAGAGACCAGTGTGCTAATTTACTGCCTGCAATCACATAGTTAAATGTGCATTCATAAAATACTTGAAACTGTACCTACGTACATATTCATATATATGTTGAATCAAAGTAAAAACAAATTTCTTTGGTATAAACTCGTTAGAATACACTAATGGTCAATAGAAAGTACTCCATGATAAAAATATGTCTTTTGAAAAAAAATATTGAAAAATAATTTCGTTATTGCTATGTATTGGAAAGACCTCTTACAAAATGAGTAGGACATGCTCATACATGGATATACGATTATCAAGTAACAACGGGAGTTTTTCTCAATCCTGGTTGAACCTGGCAGAATAGGATAACTTTCAATGCTAAAATAACTTCGAGGTAACTGTGTTACCCTTGAATACCACGATAATAACATCCCATGAACATTTACGGGTATACGGTAATGACGTCACGGGTGTCCAATTGGCCTGGGTATTCTTTCACGAAGCTCTCTTATCCACTATAACGTATAAGAGACCATAACGCTCTCTTTGCTGATAGCTAATGCATTGCAAAGAGAGCGATTTGGTCTCTTAGGGAATAAGAGAGTTTTGTGAAAGGATACCTTGGCAATTAAATTTAATTTTCACATGTTCATTAGATGGTTTGAATGTTATTTTCAAGTTAAAATGAAAGGTCAGAATGTTTCTTCTTGCCACCGTATGGCAATGCCAACTCGACGTTGTGCCGTTGATGACATTTCCGCCAACGTCAGAAACCAATTCCTAGGATATAGAGTGCGTAGGTATTGGTCTTCCCGTGATATCAAAAACGTTCTATTAGTCTGTTGACTGTTTTTGATTGCATCCCAACATCCGTGCTCATATGTATCATACCAATTGCTCTTTCCCGATGTTCTTGCCATAACCATGGCATTATAAAAGTCTTTTCCTGTCACCTGGGTCTATACAACGGCATTTTTCAATTGATTTTTGTCTCAGTGTTAATTTTGTGATAATAGTACTTGATTTACACTAATTTATCATAAATTTCACGAAATTCACAACAGGTACTGTTCTCAATTTTTTAGTTGACCCACATTTCGGTTGTGTTTATTTGAGCTCTTATAAAATGTCAAGTTTTATTCTTTCAATTACTTCACAATTAGTTTAATTAAAAAAATATGATGGAGTACTTTCTTTTGAACATTAAAAGTATAGTAGACCTATTTAAAATATAACTTTATAATACATGCAGATTAAAATAGCGGAAACAAGACTTATTTAGAATTAATAAAACGTGCAATAATAAATTAGCATTGATATCTTGCAAATTATGGCTGAATATTAGCTATCTCAATATGAGTACTAATAATAACTAGCATTTGAAGCAGGCCATTATTTAGTTTTAATAAATTATTTAAAATAAAATACAATAACATTAAAATAATAATGCTATTTTAAAAACATATGCTTTGGGGTTATAGACTACTTATATGCAGTGATAATATTTAAAACACTATATAAATACAATTTCATTTAAAAAAAAAATTATTTTTAAATAGTTAATTAACACTAGATTTGTCCCATCCTACATAACATATTAGCCAATCACTAATCAGTGACTGTTACCGTCAGTAGTGGATTTGATGTGCGCTTCGATAACTTCTGCTGGACCCAACCTATGCGACCAGCGACTTGGTGAATAATGATAGTCAAGTTCCTAAAATAAAAATACAATGGAAATGTTATGTCATTATTAAATAACATATATTGATGAATTGACTTCATATGATATTGAGGTTATATCATATTCATTTTCGTAATTAAAGGCATACGCATAAAATAATATTTATGTTCGTTTTGGACTAGCTCTTAGGTACAACTGCAAAGTACATTCGCTTGCTATACATAAAATAATGTTTGTACTTCCAAAAATCGTTTCACCGCTTTATGATAAACACAATATCCTCAGCATAAATGTATAGGGGTGGAGCCTCATTGTGGTGGGAGCCTCATTGTGAAACTGACCTCCGGAGACAGGGAGGCTCCTAATAATGACAACTACTACGAGAATAAGCGGCAAGCTCATATATAACTGCGCATTCATTAAGAACCAGTTGAGAAAAACCATTGTTACATCATGACGATTGTTCCTACAGTCTACTACAGGTGTAGTAGTGTATGTGCGAAGGGCAGAGCAACACATTTGCACTAGTTTACGTGCTGCCCCCACCACTTACATGCCCTATTGCCAATGTACTTGTCAGTTCTACTTAGCATCAGTGTTAATATTTCAACAATATGTATGGCTATAGTCTCAAGGATGGTGAAAAATCAACATGACTTTGATTCAGCGGGTCTGCGTCACATGATTTCCTTGTAATCCACAACCATCTCAGTCTAACAAAAACACTTAACACAGCCATGACTGAAACACACTTTATTCATAGATGAAGAGTAATCAAATAATGAAAGAAATGAATCTGGTCCTTCCTATGGTTAGAACTAGCTGTCTGAACATACATCAAACCTTGTACGTACTAACACAGTGCAGTTATACTAGCTCCATAACAGACATAGACTCTGGTTGTTGTACATAACAATTCAATATGTTAACACACAAATCTAAATCTACAATCATGCAATGATCATTGCCAACAAGACTTTGATCAGGACTATTTGCTGGGGAAAGAATTATTTCATTCTACTTTACAAAGAAATAATCTTTGTTATATTTCTACAAACTCAAAGTGCAAAGTTATTGCAGATGCCAAGGTGCAAGTAATATATATATTTCTATTAAGGAAAACAATATATATAAATATAGTTTATCAAATACATTCAAATAAATATATCACAGCCAGTAATAAGAGAATATTATGATTGAGTGGCTATTGTAAAATATAATACTGTTATAAGCTACAGACAAAATTAATAAAAACTGACAATGCTGATAAAAGAGGAGTTGCCTCCCTTATTGGCTGGTGTAAATGGAGTAACCTCCGCTACATCTTGACCGAATACTAAATAACACAGACGAAAGGATAATACAGAGGGAAAAGATTGCAAATAGTAAGTTAAAAAAGGATTGGCAACAAAGTATTAAAGAAATAAAATGAACAAGCAAAACAATTGTAAACAACATAATGACAAAACAAAGAGGTGTATCTGTCACTGCAAGAAGTCACTCGTCATTCTGTGTATAAAACTATGGGTTATGGACGGAATATGGTACACAGTATCGCTTACGATTGTTCGCAATGGTGGCAGTTGTTTGATCAAGGCTTGTATATCACACATTGCATAGGCAAGAACAGGATAGCTTTATGCTCTTGCTGAAAAATCACTGGTCGACTAAACAAGTTTCGACCCAATACTTTTTCGGCATTCCTTGAGATATAAATTCTTTAATTTTATGACGCTTCATCAAAGGACCAGATGCAACAAGGGGAATGAGACAGCATTGCAAAGATCTATATATATCACAGTCTGGAACGCTTGGTCGTACGTATTACATTCATTGACAGCTACTGCTTCATCTTGTGTCGGAGTGACACAGGACTCCGCCCACTGCGTCGGAAGGACTGGACGCTGCCGAGTCTGACGGGCGATGAGCCTCGGACGGGTGACCGGTGGCGCGGGAGACGGGTGGGGTAGGAGCAGTGGATTTCCAGGGACTCCTCCAGCTTGCGGGACTGGTGCTCCAGGAGGAGGGGGTCAAGGCTGGGGTCGCGACCCACGGAGGTCAGCGAACTGTCCAGGATGCTGCGGATGTCGCGAATCTCGTCTCCGGTCCTCACGCTGCGGGCGATGTACTGCTGACGTTTCCGGATCTCCTGAGAGAGCTGGTCCTTCAGGATGGATGACTGTGGAGAGATGAGAAGTGAGGTATAGATGCTGCAGAAGTTACTGGACACACAATACGCGATCAAATTCCATCCAAATACAGTGTAGTAACAGGTTTGTAGAAAATGGAAAATGTGATCAATCTGAGCATGTTCACTCACCGTTTCCTCGAGACCTTTGACCTTCTGTCTGTGCGACCTCTCCCTGGCCTCCAGGAGCCTCTCGGCCTGCAACTGTGCACTGCGCAGTCTCTCAGTCTCCATCTCAGTCTCGGCTCGGTGCCGCGTCGTCAGGTCGATCAGTCTGGGAACACGACAAGTACACAGGTCAGGACATTTGGAGATATTCTTTTGGGGAGTTGAGAGCTATTTTTCAAAATTATCTTGCTCAATACTTCTCAGTTTACAAGCTGTAACAATAAAGTTGTGAGCAAGCAACTGCTGATACAGTAGAGTTGTGAGCAAGCAGCTGCTGATACAGTAGAGTTGTGAGCAAGCAGCTGCTGATACTGATGAATCAAGGATGCTATCTGCACTATGAGAGTGTCGGACATCCTACCATGACTACCGCAGAAATGTATAGATATCGATGCTGGGATACTGGGGCGAGTTCTAACTTGGAGCCTTTGGTGAAAAATCTGATTATCCATCATTGTTCTATAGCCCCCAGTCCCTTGTGCATGATGTAGCATAACATTTTTGTCATTGACATGAATTAATTGCTTTCTCTCATTATATTTATCAACTATAATCAGAAAGCGGTTGGAAATTATTTGAAGAAAATGATTTTAAAAAGTGTGTGTTCCCAACACATGCAAGTAATTGAGAAGTACATGCATAATAATCGTGATATTCAAATGGTGAACTGTTTGTTTTTTTAAACTGTATTTTTTATTACCTTGTGCAATACCATAATTGTGTCACTGGATGTAATACTATATGAATCTAAATGATAATCTGGCTGCATAAACAATGTGATTGCTACTGTATTGTTAGGACATACACTGAGATATAAATACAGTACACAATACCATGCCAAATCAAACCATGCATGTGATGTAAAATATACCCAAAGTAATAATATGAAAACAACTTTGCATTATTCACACCCACTCCAAAAGTGTTCGTCTTGTGACTACAGCAACATTTACAGGAAGATCTATAGTACACAAGTCCAAAGAAGGATGAAGACACTTGCGCTAATGTGGGGACAATGAAGGAAGTGACATGTCATGTATAATACAGCGTACTGACTCGAGTCATGCTGTGTTACAGGCCATGCAGAATGGAATACCTGTTCAAATGGTCTTTGTTTAGCTCGCATAGACTACCATAGCCAGGCAGAGAAAGAAAGATAGGGCAGAATATGAATATAGCATAAAGTAATGGTCTGAGAATAAAGTATACTGTTGTATTTCATTGCATGAAGATCTTGATATGGTAATTACAATATACCTGTAAATTTAGCCTCCATGCAAACCTAATCTCTCATTTGTATACATTACATTTGCATTTTATTTATCAACTTTTCTTCACCATCGATATTTAAAACTTCATATATTTAACTGAATATGGCAATATACTAATGTTTTCCCCAATTTCCCTCGAGCCATCCTTCCCTCAAAAGCTATGACCTCTGTTTGATCTCGAAGCCATGTTTCACCTCAATTTCCGTGAAATGTCTCCCCTTGAACATGTGTCTCCAGTGTCATACTTCCCCTCCATTTATCTCCCCTGCTATCAAAGTCCAGAGTAATCTCCCCTTACCTCTGCGCGTGCTGCTGCTCTGCCTCGGCCAGCTGTGCCTGTAGCTGTTGTATCTGCCGCTGCATCTCCACGTTGTCTTCCTCCAGCTGCTGCAGACCGCGGTCTAGACTGGTCCGCTCGTACACGGTCTTGGAGCAGATCTCCTCACTGCGCATCTTCTCACGCTCAACCTGGAAATAATTCCATCACCTCGGTCAGATATTAAAAAATCATTTTGTAATTATTTTTTTATAGTTTACTTTATATTTTTCTATTCTCTTTAAATACAAAATATTGAACATTATCAAATTTACGTTATTATTGTCATTATCTTTATTAATGGTTCCACAGTACTAGTGACAGCAGTGTTAATTATTGTTTTATGTCACATCTGGGATTCACCTTTAGGATTTTAGGATACAAAACCATAGTGTAAAATAAACATTGCAGGTGTTTCAAGCAATACAAATTGCAATACAACCAAGTTAAAATTAGTTTAGTATTTTTGTTATTGTATTTGTTCATATGTATCTTAAGAAAATCAGAAACATGCTGATAAGTGTTGAACATTTACATGAAGAACATTCATCTAAACAAAATGATGCATTCATAAAAGGTATTTGTACCAAATACCCCAAACAAGGTGTAATGTTTTGCAGTGATATTAAAATATTGCAGTGACATGCCACTAAATCTGTACAGTGAGTCAGTGACTAAATCTAACCATATTTCAAGAATTGGCTTACGATTGGAGAATAACACATAGGACTTAGTTTTGTGTTAAAATCCACAAGTAACGGGTTTACAAATACAGTATGTATACAGATATTTTGCTGCTATTTTTCTCCATTGTAATATGTTCAAAGTACAAGAACTGAACTGAGAACATTTAGCTCAAGGGGCTGCTCCTTTCTTGCTGTTCTGTCTGTACTTTCTGTCCGACGCATGCACAGTTACCAAGGATCAACACCGCACAGTGTGACTGCGCATTCGTCGGTCAGAAAGTACAGACAGAACAGCTAGAAAGGAGAAAATTCTCCTTATTTTCTATTTCTGTGAATACTTACGACAAAACACACACTGGATATCCACTTAATT
>JAVCKZ010083534.1:0-12436 GCA_034780755.1 Lepetodrilus elevatus
TTTTTCGATTGAGCTATGAAGAACAACCGCAATGGCGTTAGAGTATAAATTTTCAAAAAATGTCAAAATCATTAAAAGTCGAAACATTGATACGAAACGCCATTGACAAGGGCTAGTTACACTAGTAATACAGTATTATTAAGTATTATTTCAGTAAATTCTAGTATGGACAATTTTGCCTCACACCTAGCTGTTAAAAGGTTGTAAACTATTAGTATAATGTTATCTATGCCCAGAGTAGTGTATATGTATGAAGATCTGAGAGTAAGTACATTGTTTCAACGTTAATGTTAATACATACGAAGAGAGTGCACATTTTATGTATTTCCAATTATATGTATTATTACTGGCAACTGCCGTAAACTGATACAATGCTAAGCTAAGCATGATAGGATATGTCCCTTTACAGTCGACTGTATGTTCATGTGCAATGAAGCGAAATGTGCTCACAAACATGAAACGGAGATAATGAGACACCGATTGATGTAGCGATACTGAACACCTTGAACACAACATAAGAAGTGAATTCACAATGTCAGAAGTGTTATCTACGCAATGATGCGTTATCTTTTCCTCTTCGCAAATAATGAAAGGTTCTGGGCATTGCATCAGTATTGGATGCAAGGCTGTTGTATAGTAAACTGTTCACTAAAATAAACGTTACGTATTTTAATAATCAAGATCAAGCAGTTCTCAAAGGTCAGAGTAAGATATGACCTTAAGAAGACAAATGTAGACGCCATGCAATGCTCTTGCAACTTTGAAGGAATACCCAAGATTCTGAGAATTAAAATTCACACTATGCTTTCTTAAAATTATTGTACGGACATTATGGCATGTATCAGCATATGTAATGCAGGCATGTCGTGATGTCTATGGTGTTTAGCATTGCATGGGTAGCTAGCATTGGATTTGTTGAACTCCCTAATTGAACCGTCACAATTTGACAAGTTGTTGTCATTAGGCAACAACAAGGCAACAACCAAATACGCGTGACTTGCAGATCTACATGTGTAGTAGACGTGGACTTGTAGTAAAGTGATAGATGATAATAAACTGATAGTACACTGTCATCATGTGCAGTACAAGACACGCAACACTAGAGGCGGTGTGGAATCCTAAACGGTGACAGGCTTGTCAAGTTAAGCATGCATGTGCAGCGTCTTGTTACCACGGATACTGAGGAATGTCTCGGCGTACCTGGAGTCCAGATTAATCCTGCCTTGCTTGGCAGCCCAGGGCCTGAAGAGAAGTGCTTGGTTGATGGAGACAGTATGACATGATCGTTCTCGTTGACATCCAGATTGACCCCTAAATCTCATCTTGTTCACGCTGGACTGAAACCGTAGCTCATGCTTTCAAATATTTACTGTATCGAGATGAGGTTGATAGATTGCTAATTGTAGAATTAGACGGTGTGTGTCCAGTATTGGAGCCACGTGGCTTACAGTATCGACACCACAGCCACGTGGAATCCTCTGTAAAGACGCGCGCTAGCTTGATAGTGTCATCGTCTGAAATCAGCGGCTGGCAATTCCTCGCGCCTTAAGTAATGACCAATTTAGCAGGATAGTAATGTACGCCATTCCGGAGATAAGCACGTTATCGGGAGCTGCGACTTCGGCATTGTCTCTCCTTGATCTATATAATTACTAGTTGATTATATAGTGTTCACCACCTCCAGCCTAACTTCCGGTCAACTTCATTTACTCGGCTACTTACAGCGTTAGTGGACTTAGTGACACTTATATTATTTATGAATGCTTAACAAGTTGAGATATATAGAAAGAAAAGAGAGAGATTAAGAGATAAAGATAAGAGAGAGATTAAGAGATAAAGATAAGAGAGAGATTAAGAGATAAAGATAAGAGAGAGAGCGAGGGAGAGAAAGAGAGAGAGAGAGAGAGAGAGAGAGAGAGAGAGAGAGAGAGAGAAAGAGAGACGGACATCTTGTTGCTGTAGAGAACGAATAGGACTGGACCTCCTAAGATCGTTATCCTAGTCTTGAGTATACGAATAGCTAGAGCACATGGTTAGCAAGACCACACGATGTAAGGGCGTGGTATTTATACAAGACTGTGATAACTGGAAACACGCACGCGATGGTATGACAATGACGATTCAGCACTGAGGGTAAACGCGGTGAGGTGGTGCAATCTGTTCACCTGACATGGAACTGTGGCACTACACGGTCTGGTGCAATAGGCATATATATATGCGTCACTAATAGGACATTAGTGACGCAGTAAGAAGACGCGAAGTACGATGGCGCAATCTACACAGCTGTCAGACCATTGCACATGCATAAATTCGCAGTAATACGACGCAGTTAACTGGCAATAACATAGAACTGGCAATAACGTCCGCGATACTATTGACATACTTGCACACTCAAGTACATTATTATATCTCCTATAGTGTGGTACGTACGGGCAACAGAAGACACTCACAGCTACTAGCAGTACACAGGGACAATAGATGACACTCAATTCGATTTGGGCCTCTCCATCCAAACTAAAAAGCCAACATATTATATATATACTCATACGTCGTTTATTGACGAACCCCATTGTAACCCAATTGTCCTCTAAGTGTGTGTGTGTGTGTGTGTGTGTGTGTGTGTGTGTGTGTGTGTGTGTGTGTGTGTGTGTGTGTGTGTGTGTGTGTGTTTCTCTGTGTGTGCGTCTGTACCCATCGGATTATTAAAGTATTAGCTTACACCGTGACATTTGATTGGAATTGAAATTGACTTGACATGTTGTTGTGATCAGTAATTTAAGCATCAAATAGCGTTGTATTTCTACCTGTAATGTCCGTGTCTTAATTTTCACTTAATTGGAAACCGTTGTGCTCGTTTAACATAGTTTTGTTATTCAATAACACGTATAGGCTGTCGGTACTAGTCTAGATGTAATTCAAATCCTCCTGATGTATGCTTCATAGCTGTCGGAGACAAGACTCAGAATAATTAGAACCATTCCGATTCGGTGCCATGACAACACGTCCCTTGAACCAGATACTTACACTTTACCAGCTGTTTAC
Source organism: Lepetodrilus elevatus (assembly GCA_034780755.1). Lineage (NCBI taxonomy): Eukaryota > Metazoa > Mollusca > Gastropoda > Lepetellida > Lepetodrilidae > Lepetodrilus > Lepetodrilus elevatus. Next base: position 3,043 of record JAVCKZ010083534.1, read on the forward strand.
CCGGTATGTTTTATGTAAATATCTACTAATCTCATCACGATGAGTTCCTTCAGGCTCGGTTTATGGAATCAGGTATAAATGGTCGTTGGTTGTATACACACGTGGGGCTTGCACTGAACACATATGTCTATCTATCAAGCATTATACAATTTAGATGGCAAATCCCTAATAAGCGCAGAGTAGGATAAAGGGCGAGCCCGATTTTGATGTATGGGCAGTTGCGAGTGTCTCGTGTGTACCACCACTATCTCGCCATCACGTGTCCACGCACGTGAGTAGGCCACCATAGATGACCACTATTAAATAACAGACGTACTATACAGCTTTAAGAAAACCAAATAATAAAGGAGTGAGGTCTTTGAAATAATACCAAACCCGTGGCATAACATTAAGTGTTACTACGTTGTGTCACACCAAAAAAGCTTGAATAATTCAGTCACAAGTGGGACATTGTGTAAAAGACGTCTCGTAGGTCTTGTGTTAGTGTCTATAGCCACTTAAATGTCCAACGTCATGCATTACTTAGCATGTTACAGAAAATACATTGGCATTATTGTACATTGATATTGAACAGTGTAAAGGTCAAGGCTAATCAGGGTCAGGACTGGCTGGTCGCCACTCTGCTTTACTCCATTAGTTCTTTATAAAAATAGTTGAAATTACTCTCAGAGCAATTGACTCAACATTGTACATTCTCCATGAGCAATTAAATCAATAGGCTGCATTACTCCGAGGGCAGGTACAGAAATATTTGACATTTCCTGGAGAAGTTGGATCAATAGTTGAAAATACCCCCAGAGTGGTTGTAATAAAATATAACATCACTCTAAGCAAGTTGAACAACAGTGGATATCGCTATCAGAACGAGGATACCAGTAGTTGGCACGACTCCTAGAACATGTATAACAACAGTGGACAGTGTTATCAGAACGAGGATACCAGTAGTTGGCACGACTCCTAGAAGAGGTATAACAACAGTGGACAGTGTTATCAGAACGAGGATATCAGTAGTTGGCACGACTCCTAGAACATGTATAACAACAGTGGACATGGACTCCTAGAACACGTGTAACAACAGTGAACATTGCTACTATAACAAGGAGATCAATAGTTGATACTACTCCTAGAACATGTGTAACAACAGTTGGCATTTCTCGCGGAGAATTACTTTATGTGTTCTAGTCGTCAGTAAAGTTATCTCTGTACGAACATATAGGAATGCAGATGACGATGTGTCGTATTCTAGTGAGATTGGCACGTGTCTCTAAGGCGAAAATAGTTGGTCAGATATAGAACAATATGTTGCAGTCACTGAAATTTGACATATATGTGTAGCATAGTTATGTATACACTTACTATCGTATTTACACGTACAGAGGCAAACATACGGCAACTACGTCAGACTGAACTCTGCTTGTACAAAAAAGCAGCCAGTGACGAGTTCAGCACGACATGTCTATTATCGCGAATCAAGATATAATCCCTTTCCATGACAAGGCGAACACTCGTAATACTATAGCATTAACTTTGATTCAAACAAGATTAGAGACAGAAACGCCGATAAAATGAAAAGCTATCATGGGTGTAGATGGCCGATAGCGTACAGCATCTGTCAGCGTGGAGTTTCAGGGGGTTATTTCAATGTTGTCAATGCTCAATTATATAATACAAAGTACCATTTACCCATTGCCGATTACCCGTTATCTTGTCTCACGGAATGCATGTATCTGCGTTAAAGCTTGGCCAGACTGTGGGCTACTATTTGTTGTGACTTCTTACACACAGTATCACCTGCATAGCCTCCAATAATGTAACGTAATAGCTTAAATTCATGACAATTCCTGAGTATACGACAGTACATACCAATGCAGATATAAAATTATCCATGGATGGCAATGGTAAAGCATGTATTTTTGGTGTTAAGTTCAGGATTACCTTACCTCAATTCCGAATCTTCGGTAGCTGATGTCTCATCTGTCACTTAGTACGTACAAATGTAGATACATTATCCACGGATTTCAATAGTAAAGCTTGTATTTTAGTGGTAAATTCACGATTACCTTACCTCTATTCCGAATCTTCGGTAGCTGATGTCCTATCTGTCACTCAGTGTTGTGTTTTGAGGGATTACCTCAGGACCACCTCCTAAAACATGCAGGCCTACCTCAGTATATCCAATGGTAAGCGGAGAACCTAGTGTTCGTCCTACAGTTCACTGAACCGCCTCATGTTGTAGTTCATGGCTTCTGACACCAGTAGTTCAGTCCGCACGAAGTAAGCATTGCACAGACCTACAACAGAGGTATGGTCAATGGTTTGCAGTGTTGTACAGAATTGGTGCCTTGTCCAGAAGGTGAGATAGGCCTACCTACAACTACATGCACATTTGTCAGGGCAAGCCTCCATAATGAGATTTGCCTCCTGGTTGATCGGGAACTATCGATTTCTACTCCAGGTGATATGGTAAGGAGTGTACGAGTGTTCATCAAGATTTCCTCTCAGATACTCGCTGTACGGCTACTAATAGAGGACCGATGTTTGTCAGGAGAAAAAGACACCGTCGTACTAGTCACGTGCTGGCCACGTTCAGCGCGTCAACTGACGAGAGGCAGCGCGCCGTGAGCGGTCAGCTGGAGGAACTAGATGACAAGATTGCATCGGAATGCTGAGGTTCTTTAAAACACCATAGACTGAAGGGTAATTACTTAACGTGATAATAGAATAGACAAGTATACATCTCCATCTCCATCATGGCGGCAATGAACGCTGCTGCCAATTCTATCACCAGACTCCTATTACTAACTCTATCAAGTGACCCTTCTGAGAAATTGATGACATTAATGCATTACATATATTTCCTTTCATAGCATGGGATTCGTTTGCTAAGAGCTGCTAGCAGCGGTTGCACAGCGATGTGTAAGACTTTCCAGGCTTGTGTGGATGTACAGTTTGGTTGTGATTGATTCAGCAGTTCTCAGCAATGTTTTCCTCAAAACACAAGCCTATAGCATTACAGTCATTTTGTTCCAGAGACAGAGATACCATCGATATTGACGTCTTTTCTCTAGCTTATTTTAAGTAGACGTGGCGCATGTTTGGAATAACTGCCACATCAACAGTATGTCTTTGGGAGATACTCCTAGTAATGTATAGAATAACGTGATGTCGTTTTAGTACATGATCTATGTGTGGAGGAGTTTACTATATACATTAGGCCAATAAATATCAATAATTGATATTACAGATATAGATTTCACTTGAACTTTTACAATCATATCCTTGACATTATATTAATTAGATAACGAGGGGCACTAATACCATACACTGTCACACTGTGTTACACTGCAATGTTATAGTGTACTACTAGTGTACTACTAGTGTCGGACTGTATAATGCACTACGATAAAATTATTTATAAAAAAATGTATTTTCGAAGCGCTAAACGTTACATTATATTTACCCTGGCATTTCCCATCGCATCCTAACTTTTACCCATTTTACATCTGGGTAGATTGAAACGGTATGGATCAAAGCCTAGTACACGAAAGCATGAACTATGGAGCACTCGCTCTATATTGCATTACTATAATAGTGCCACATATAATGTGTTACGGTCATAACACACCAGAAGAGAGCGCAACAAAGAGATAGAAACTGATTCTATTGAAAATTGTCGTTGCGAAACGCCGAATTTCGCTTTTGGTGTGTAAGCATATAGATAAATTATGTGGTTCTATTTCAGAACGTAAATTGCTGACTTTATAGCCGCGAAATTCGCCTCTGGTGTCCAGGGACCTCTACCCTACTACATTTATTATGGACTAGTATTGTCCTTCCTTAGATGTTCATCTTTGCACACCTGTGGTCACGTGGTACTAATGCTGTCCACCATTGGATCTGGAAAATAATTTGATCCAGGCTTATTCCAGGGACCGTTCATTTGTCAGAATGTATCTCATAGTAAAAATACAAATATAGACTCGCTAAAATGAATTGTAAGGAAGTAAACGGATCCCGTAATTAATGGTATACAGAGCAGTCCGTTAAGTAAGTATATCTCTAGTTTTCCTCAATCAATATTAATAATGGCATTAGCCATACTGAGTAGTTGAGTAGGAATGAAATTGATACCTGTAATATGACATTTGTCTCTAAACTGTTAAAACAAGTTCAGCTCACAGCTATTATAATCCTTTCTTGGCGATGTGTATCGTGAGATATATACGTCCAATCTGACCGTATTGTCTCAAGTTTACCATCAGTTTCAGATGTGACATGATACATAAAAGTAGGTTATGTGTGTTCTGAACAGTATAGTTCACTATGACTACACACAGTTGAATGTTTGCACCAGTTCACCAGTTATCAGTGTATAGCCATTATACTGTACATATATACATTTATCACATACTAGTAACATAGGAGTTTGTTATAAATATTAATATGTTTCACTAGTGCAATAAAACAGTAGGTTTTTATAATTCTATTCATACGCGATATCAAAATCGATTTGGAACTCTTTTAGAGCTTTTTCTTGAGACCTAATTTCTCAAATATAACGTTAAAAAATGTCTTCAATTAAATACGCAAACACGTTTATTAATATTTACAGGTTTACTTGGAACTATGTTTTGTCTGCGCGCTTTTGCCCAGTTCCCAAGACATTTACCTAAATCATGGTTGTGACTGAAAATCGATGTTGCATTCGTGTATATATTATTGAAATTATTAAACTCATTGGCAAAATGATATTATAATCGGCATAACAAATTCAGTATTATATCACCACTCATGTGATATGACTATACGACTACCAGTCTTGCTATTCGTGTTGGTATTGCCTCATGTCATATAGATTTTACTCGCGGAGGATATAAACACGTGGGCAGTACGATTGTAAACAACCTATATCACCCAGAAGATGTTTGAACGTAAACATGTATGTATATATACAGTATATATCCCCTTTGCCAATATCCTGAGTGTAAGCATTACATTTTCAATATCGGGGACAATGACCTTATTTTTATGTAGGCATAGTTTATTCGTCAGAAAGGTAAATTCGCTTCTGTTTGTAACCTGAATGTACTAATTATAAGGCAATAGTGTTCGTGTCAAATCGCAATAGAAATGCTTAGTTATTGCGTAACTCAGGGACCAATCCCTCCAGAAACTGACCACGGTGATGTGAAATCTGCCCCTGGTCAGACGACTACCAGGCATCACGCCTGAGGTGGACATGGACAACACGTCGTATAGCACTGTTTAACATTTACCAAATGTCATGAAGGTGTGTACCTGTCAGACAATTCCTCCGTCCCCCGTCCCCCTCTAACCACCCCTACTCCCTCCCTCCCCCTCCCCCAAACACCCACCTCCAGCGGAGGTCGTAGTGACACATTATTGAGAGAACAGTGGAGGAGTGGTATCGTAAACACGCACATTGCCTGGTAACTGATAGATTCAGCAAATACCTTCAATCATGCTTACATTGGATATACGAAAACTGATGGCAACGTATTCTTACTTTAATATAAACAAATCGGTAGCCCTGGCAAAGAGCTATACTCATAATGGGTTGGGTAATGTTCTTCTCTTCCGTTGTGACAGGAAGTCCACGAATAGCGAGCCCTACACGGAATGGCGTGTTAATTATTGGTATGGATGGTATGGGTGGCATTGGTATGGTTCGTATGGATGGTATGTATGGTATTGGTATGGATGAGAATAAGTAATAGTTATAACATCATCAAGTACGTCGTATTCTAAGTCAGTTCCATGTTATGTGACACAGCGTCAATTGTCGTCGACTTAGCTGCTAATACATAAAACATTATTGATGCTTTCTACTACCAATAACATAACTTGAGCGTGTTTTCATGAAGCTAATCTATCTCGGATTATCCATCTGAGCAACATGAGCGGTGCCAGTGTAGGGTGGAAGTACAGTTGGTATTTGATGACTGGTGTATCTGGTAAGTCCATTGTTTTACGAAAGGCGTACTTGTAGTCCTGACATATGTATGACCGTACGTCATGCACTACGTATGTTGAACGCTTATCTGGAATACGCCCTGATCTATGCTCAGCGTCAAGTACTACACTAAATCGTACAACACAAACCAGATGTTTATTGTGAAATGACAGAGTGCTGCATTATATGAAGTGTTATCCTAGACACACAGAAGACTTACAATAACATGACAGCTGGTGTACGTTGTTTGGGCATATATATACATATGTATCATCCTATGACAAGTATTGATATTGTCACGTTAGTTAGTTAATGCCATTCTTGGTCTGGCGTATTGGAATAATATAAACAAGTGTCATAGTGTGGTCTCCGGAGTCGTGCCATACACTGGCGATGGCATGTCCGCTTGAACCTTGTTACTTTGGCTAAAGAACGTTGGCGTCCATCCTTCGCATGCTCATCCTTCTCCTTCTCATACACGTAGCCTTAATCTAAGGTAATAAACATGATATTGAACGAAATTATATTTGTACGTGACCTCTTCAAAACTCGTTCAGCTAGAATCTTCCTAAATATTGAGCGATTTTTCTATATGAAATCTTCATACATTGATTATCAGCATCAGCGTTGGAGGCGACGGTTTCATTGTCCACAGACCCCCGGGGGAGCACAGGATGTCTGGTGCTGAGTACGTCTGTACTCATAGACGGTGCATCATCTCATGTAGCATACCTCCACATAGGGCTACAACATGTACTAATGTAGTAACATCACCCTTCCAAGTCTCTGTGTGTGTAAATGGCATTACGGATAGCATTGCCCTCTGAACAAGAATAACGAGATATAAGACTTACTAAATTAGCACTGGGCGATGTTAACGCGTACGCCTTAATGTCATCGTCATCGGTAATCGGAAATTGATGACGTCATGGGTAGTCGGATATAGCAAATCATAACCTGATATATTTACTGAAGCGGCCAATCAGGCACATGAACCTACATACTGTGTTATGTGAACTGGGGTATTTATAGATCGCCAGGAACGAATATGTTCATGTCTGATTAACTCTATCACATAACTTAAGAGAGACATCCCCTGGCTGCGTGCTAAATAACTATGACCAGATTACTTCTGATAAATACATTTCATTATGAACCCTTCAATATAAGCAGGGAATACCATTTTCAAGACAACGGGAACCAGCAGATGGTGTTATATGGCGAAGCTCTCTCCTCCAATTTCTACTTTTCTCATTAATGTACGTATTATTTCCCTACTGCGCACATGTGATACACCGTGTCGAGTTGCCAGCACAGAAATAATAAACTGCTAGTACTACCGGTATACTGACTAGATGTACGTGTAGCTGATGCCTGTGGTCTGGGCGCTTCTGTGAAGCTCCGTACAAAAGCAATTATTACTGACAATTTAGCAGAATAAAAAATAGTCAATGTGCAATTTGAATAACAAGCCATCGCAGTGGTTCTATACATAGACTAAGCTGCTCATTGCTGGAGGAAAGAAGATGATTAGTTGAGCGAATCATAGTAAAGACGATACTGGAGGTCAAAATCTCTGAGAGGTCACCACAGGTTCTGGTACTGGCTTTACGAGGTCAAGTGTGACCTGTGTCCTCTTCCAATACACCTAGACGTAACCCTTGTATTCTGCTAGTACATCTAGACGTGGCCTCTTAATACACATTGATGTTGCTAGTTTGTGCTCTGTGACGTGCATGTGTCGGGTATGTGTATGTATGCATGTCTGTGTGTGTGAGAGAGTGTGAGAATGAAAAAAAAGTGAAAAATATCGTTGCACCTCTTGAACGTATCAGTTTACGCTGGAACACGTATATAATTATATAATTGCCATGATGTTGTTCCTGATTTATGAGAGGCCGCCCGTCTCTCGCTTTGATCTTATCCATACATATAATTATCAAATGCCATCAACAAATGCAGTGCATGTATACCGAGTGACGACATCAGTAGAGTACATCAACTGTGGCTCTGTGGCAGGATAGTAGAGATGTCCGTGTATACTGGACTACAAAACTGGAGGCTTTAAAAGTTTAGTCTTCATCAACTCGCAGCCAGTCCGTTTAGCTTGCTACAGTCACATGCACACACCTGCACACACATACATACATGCACGCACAATCATACTCACACATATATACGCCCAAACGCACGCACACACACACACACACACACACACACACACACACACACACACACACACAAATACACGTGTCGTCAACAGTATAGATTGTTTTCTGTTCTACAATCAGCATTTGCCTCCATATCGTATTTCCTGTTTTCAATTTGACCAATAATATGAAGCCTCCTCCATCATGGCTGTACGGTTACTGTATACCCTGACTGCTGCCAGGTGTTTGTATCAGCTTCTAAGACTATTGACCGGCAAGGTACCATTGGTGAGTGTCCAGACTGAGGGGTGACACAGCGGACACGTCAACACAGCCACAACAGTAACGCAAGGTTGTCCAAACAGTAATCCTTATTATAAGTTAAACACATTCTCTCTCTATCTCTCTCCTCTCTCTCTCCTCTCTCTCCTTCTCTTTCTCTGTCTCTCTCTATCTCTCTCATTCTCTGATTCATTCTTCCCTCTCTCTTAACTCTCTCTCGCTCTCTCGCTCTCTCTCTCTCTCTCTCCTCTCTCTCTCGCTCTCGCTCTCTCTCGCTCTCTCCCTCCTATCTCTCTCATTTTCTTATTCCCTCTTCCCTCTCTCTCTTCTCTCTCTCTCTCTCGTATATTTTCTTAATGAATCCATTAATTAAAATCTTCAAAATTGAGTGAGCGAACGTGATTTAATATGTTGAAGTATTTACTCAAGTAAATGTTACAAATATTGTTGAATCGAAGAAAGAATAATTGTTTATGATTGCAATTTGAATGGTGTAAAGTTAACCTTTGATTTTCTGTATTATGCCAGGTCAGCTCCCGTTTCCTCATAAAACACATTACAGGTCTGATGGTTTTAACTTTGACATTACCTTAATACAGGACTGACACTGATATAGCCAGTGTGGAAATCGACCAGGTCGCGCAGCACTGTATGTTGGACTGACATCTGACATTTCCAACTCGGAAAAAAATACTAACGTATTTCCTTTACGTTACGGCCAGGTGATAAATGGAGAATTAAATGGAATTAAGGTGCTTTTGCTCAGAACGAATTGCTGTTTTTATCTGTGGTGGACACAGCATTATTCCAGTAGATTAGCAAGTGTGTGTGTGTGTGTGTGTGTGTGTGCGTGCGTGCGTGCGTGCGTGTGTGTGTGTCTGTCTGTCTGTGTGTGTGTCTGTGTGTGTGTGTGTGCGTGTGTTTGTGTGTGTGTGTGTGTGTGTGTTTGTGTGTGTGTGTGTGTGTTTGTGTGTGTGTGTGTGTGTGT
>JAVCKZ010083545.1:0-12436 GCA_034780755.1 Lepetodrilus elevatus
AAATCTCTCATAACATTGCCTGAACTTTGAACTGCTAGGTTGCAGTCTACTCACAATAAATAAACAAATAAATGCATTATAAATGAATTAATGAAAAAATAAATAAATGAATGAATGAATGAATGAATGAATGAATGAATGAATGAATGAATGAATGAATGAATGAATAATAAATAAATAAATAAATAAATAAATAAATAAATAAATAAATAAATAACAAATTAAATGAAATTAATTATTTTAAAAATATTTTAACATGGCTCTACATTAACATGTAACTACTGTGAAAAGGTCTTGTTAATCTAGTCTATTTCACATGTCCTCGGTAAATTCTACCTGTCCCAGACAGGCGGACAATCCTTACTGTCGAGCCCTGGTTAAAGCAATAAATAAATACTTTATTATGATTATTATTATGACCCATGATAGGCGCCACTGCAGAAGTATTGGAACGATCCCAAGTTGGACGACGGAGAAAAATTCCTGAAGGATTTCATCCTGTACAAGCAATACATCGACAAAGACTCCGACAGGTCAGCTATATTCTCACATTACTTCCTATGGAGGGTGGTAGCGCAGTGGTAGAATGTTTGGACTTCGGAGCCAAAGGTCCAGAGTTCAAATATCACCCCGGGGGGCACGGCATCAATATTTGCAAAAGTTACATTTCTGACGCGATATTGATAGGATGCGCTATCTGTAGAGTGGCAATACAGAGGCCTGTTCAGGAGGGCACGAGCCCGCGAGTACACGCGTGAAATCGCCTTGGAAATGTTCATATGTGACGTCATGCGATAACTCGCGTAAACTCGCCCTTCTGAACAGGCCTCTGGTATCATCCTTGAGGTGTAATCTCTGCACCAGCCGTGCATTGTGGGTCTCACTGAAACGACTAGATGTTGATTGTTCTCCACATTGTTGCTGGAAATGCATCTATCTCTGTTCCAGACTGCCGACGTACGATGAGGTCGTGGATGATGGGGACGGCATCTCGGAAGACGAGCTCGAGATCGAACGTCAAGAAATGTTCGAAAGAAAACACAACTTCCGATATGAGGAGCCAGGTGCCCAAACAGTGAGTTCTATGTCGCACACTTTAAAAGTTTAATATGACATGTTAAGAAATATATATAAATGGCATTGGCTGGGGTGATAATGTATGACTATGGACACACTTTTGAATGTGGTTTTGACACGTTATTAATTTGTACATTAATATTATTTCTATTATTATTATTATTAAAGTGACTCATACACATAGGGGATTTTACCTATGCCCATTTTTATTATTGGTCATATGTAATATATAGGGCAATATTTGCAAGAATCTGAGCTTTCAGGGATGAAACTGCATGAAAACCCATCGAAATACGCTATTTTACTTGGCGAATGTAAACAATCGTTTGTTTTGAAATTAGCGAGGCCTTCACAAATTTCTCTGCACTTAGTCACTTTAAATGTGCACACTATTTTATTGATTGAATATTGGTGCTTTACCTTGTAGCAGAAATATCTCACCCATACGTGATGACTGCACATTATTTATTATTATTATTATTATTATTATTAATAAATGCGTCTCAAACCCATATGACAGATCAAGACTTTCCCACGTGGTATTGACGACTCGGTCAGGAGAAAGGATACCAAGAGAGCCGACACCCGGCAACTGAAGAAAGAAAGGAGAGAACAGGTAAGGTCAAGGGTCATTTATGTTATTGTTCCATCATTCTTAAGTTGGGTCAGTGAACAGAAACTACAGCGAACATTTGAGAAATATTTAATAATTTTCAAATCATTGCATATTGGCAAGATTCTCACTGGTGAGCACCACCAAACCATATCAACTGCAATTCTTTAACTCGTCCCTTTTTATAAAAATAAATTTTGGTCAGAATTTTCAAAAAGAAAAAACTGAGCACAAAAACGTACTCAGACTATGACGTCACATAACGTTTTATGAACACAATTATGAGTTGAGTATGAAATCGTACTCAGAAAAGTTTCGTAATCTCGGGCCTGGCCCTGAGATTACAAAACATCTTGAGTACAGTTCCATGCTCAAGCTCAGATTTCATGTGGGAATGAAACTCAAGAAATTTTCGTAATCGCGGGGTCGGGGTCGCCAGGGGAGGTAACTGACGTGTGTTCTCTTGCAGGAGAAGGACCAGCAGAAGGAGGAGCTGATGCAGTTGAAGAAGATGAAGAGACAGGAGATCGACGAGAAGATCCTCAGGTTGAAGGAGATCACAGGCAACAAGGACATAGGCTTCAGTTCCGCTGACCTTGACGGAGATTTTGATCCGGCGGAATACGACCGTATGATGCAGGTACGCAAAACAAAAAAAAATCATAATTCTTCAGGGTATCGTTTATCGAAGCTCTCTTAGCCGCTAATGGACCATAGCACTCTCTTAGCAGTGTATTAGCTATCGGCAAAGAGAGTGCTATGGTCTAAGCGGCTAAGAGAGCGTCGAGTAACGATACTCCAGGACATTCCTGTACAAAATGGTGTAACTCTAGGTAACCTTATCTCCAACGTTATGTTTTTTTTAAATTCTTAATTGGTAGCTATTTGACTGTGTGACTGTCTGTTTCTACAGCAATACTTCCAAGAGGATTATTACGCCAAGGGGGAAGAGGACAAACCACCGTGCCCCAAGGATGACGAGCTTCTCAACACGGGTATGACAATTTCCCGCAGATTTATTCAGGGATCAAAATTACCACTAGGCATTTCTCCAAATGCTAAAGGTATCCTAAGGGCTGGTAGAAATTTGTAACATTTGTTATTTTTATCACTATTCAGGCTAGTAAGTTTTAATGTTAGTTTCTATCGCTGTTTATTTGTCCTGGGGTTGATTTATTTGGTCTGGATGTAGCTTGGGGTCTGCAGTTCGGATTTGTTTTCTGCTATAATCATAATTGCCTGGTATAGTGAATGCAAACACCAATGCACAAACACCAATGTGAACTGATATGATGTTGGATCTTTGACCCAAAGGCCCTAGGTTCAAATCCAGTTCCACAGTCCTTGTATCAATGTTCGTGGATGTTACCTTTCCGATTTGATCATGATAGGATGCGCCGTCTGCATAGTAGCAATGCAGATAATATCCTTGTATTGGTCTGTCAGTACCAGCCAGTGCTCGCAGGTTTACTGCAACATTCAGTGTGACGAATGTTGCGGGTTTCCTCCTGCCATAAACTGACAAGCCGTGAGATAAGTGAAAGAATCTTGGAAGCGGCTCTAAACCCCGATTCAAAAAGAAATACCTGTCCATTAATTTGTTTGCGTAACGAAGCTACGTAGTTTTCTTTCCGGAGGATATAGCTGACATACTATTTTCCAGAAAACTGGGACCAATGGCAAGGGGATGAAGATGAAGGAACAGCAACAGGGCGTGTGAAGGATGAAGAGGATGATGACGTATATGCTGAAGATTCCAAGTTCATTGTGAGTACCACAATAAATAACGTCAGTCAATTGCGAACTCGAAAAGTAGTCCAAAATTCATCCAGCTAGTGTCACTTGGTATTTCACAAGCCAGTATTTGAGCAAAATGACTTCCGTTGTTTCAGATGGATGCCGATTACGATCCAACTCAGGACACCAGAGCCAGCAAGAAGAAAAAGAAAAAGAGCAAGCTGGCGAAAGCTCTGGCCAGGCAGAAGCCTTCCTTTAATCCAGGTAATAATAATGTAATGTGCTCCTTCGACATAACGCTGAAGTTGGGGTCCATGACATGCCACCCGCGTTATAATATACCCGCGTTATATCAACGAATATAATTGGTGAAAAAAAAACAAATTCTATTTTTAAATTATTTTTTTAATGGGGTCCATGTTGGACCCTGCATTGTATCCGAATCTGCGGTGCATCGAAGGGCGTAATAATAATAATATACTCATTTATAGCACAAATGTCCAGCATAACTGCTCAAATATGCTTTTGGGAAATGGGGTGAACAAGGATCACCCATAAACTTCCTTGACGAAGTCAGTTTTTAGTTTTGTCTTGACTACTTTAATTCAAACATTAAGCGCTATGGATGTTGCAAGGTTTCCTCATGTCCTAAACTGACTAATAGACTGGACTTTTTTTTTTTGAGAAATGAGCCTAGAAAAAGTTTTAGAAGCATGTTTTAGTAGAAGCTGGTAACCACATGTTCTAGACTAATTTGGGTATGCTGAATCCGATTAAGGTGGTTACCAAGCTGAATTTTGATGATTTGACCTACTTATCAACAAAAAAGGGTGATATAAGTGAAAGAATCTTGAAAGCTGTTCTAATCCCCAATAAAAAAAATATAAATTTATTTTATGATTAATTACAGACGAGAAGACATTTGAAGAGTATTTAGACGAGTACTACAAGTTGGACTACGAAGATATGATCGGAGATTTGCCATGTCGCTTTAAGTACAGAGGAGTGGTCCCCAATAGCTTTGGTCTATCAGCATCGGAGGTTTGTCAAATAGCTGGTGGTGCACAGCTTTGTAATGTGAAATATGCAGACACTAAGGCCCCCTTTACACAGGACGGTGACCGTCGTGCCTCCCTTGTGCCACCATACAATGGTTGCCAAATGGTTGCCTAGTTCGTTCAAAGGTGGCACACATGATGTTCAGCCATCGCCATGGACGCCATAGTCGTTGCGAATTTTTGAATATGCTCAAAACAATCGCACAACGGTCGCCGAGGGGTTGGTTGCTCAAAGGTGGCACAAGGGACGCACAATGGTTGCCGTTGGTCGCCGATGTTGGCATAATGGTCACGTTGGTTGCACAATGGAAGCACAGGGGAGGCAGGCAAGTGGCTCAGTGGACGCACAGGTCGCTTGTAGTTTTGGTGCATCAAGGGAGGCACCGGGGTCGCTGGAGCAGTTACACAGAAACAGGATTTTCATGGTTTAGGCGACCATTGAGCGTCCTGGACAGTTTAATGGTGGCACAAGGAAGGCACAACGATCGCCGTGCTGTGTAAAGGGGGTATAAGTAAGGGTGGGGTTGTAGCACAGTGGAAGCTTGTCGGACTTGGAAGTCAAATGTCGCCGAGTTCAAGCCCACAATATTGAATATAACATACATAGTGGTCTACTACCATTTAGTGCTGTATGAGAAGACAAATTATCTTAATCTGTGATTATATTTTTTCCTCCGACGTACGCTTAAATAACAGTGGAGGGATTTACTGTTGTAGGTATTGGCGTGTCGAGACAAGGAACTCAACTCGTGGGTGTCTGTCAAGAAGATGAGTCAGTACAGGTGAGAGTCTGTCATGACGTCATGACACATAATTACCATGACACTTGTCAAATATTCTATGATATTTTTGTATTTTTAAAAGAAATTTAAGAGCTGTTTTTATCGTTAGTAGCTCCATTGCTACACATACATCATGTCATCATGAAAAGACTCGTTATAATTCTACAGCATTGCCATATTGGACACTCTTTTTTTCACATATTCTTTCATGACGTATGGTTGAAAGATTCTCATGGCAATATCAAGCTACAAATTACCCACTTATCCATTTATTCACAAATGTTTCTGTTCATTGGCCTGACTTACACATGGATAAAAGATTCCCGTAGCGACATTAAACTCCATAATCACCCACTCACCCATTTATTTAAAAATAATTGTATGCATAAGAATTGGTAATTTGTGTAACTAAAGAGATGACACATTCAGTGATATATCATACACTTATTTTTATAAAATTTATTTTACTTTCTAGGAGTGAAGAAGAGGAAAAGCGAGACGTTTCTGTGTATCGACAACGAGCTACCACAAACAAGAAAATCAACATTCTTGCTTCATTACGGGAAACGTAAGCATTATAATTAGATTTTCTAATCGTGAGCGTACATTCTCATCCTGAATATTTATAGATTGGATGTATAAACGTGTCAAATTTCATTATACATGACACAGCAAAAAGGTTTAGATATCCTGTTCCAGGATCCTAACTAAATCCTAACAGGATCCTAACTAAATCCTAACAGGATCCTAACTAAATCCTACCAGGATCCTAACTAAATCCTAACAGGATCCTAACTAAATCCTAACAGGATCCTAACTAAATCCTAACATGATCCTAACTAAATCCTAACTAAATACTAACAGGACACTTTCATCTTGGGTGTCCTGACCCCGAAATTACAAAACTTTCTGAGTACGATGTCATGCTCAAGCTTAAAATTTCCATGACGTTTTATGAACATAATTCTGAGTTGAGCATGAAACCGTACGCAGAAAAGTTTCGTAATCTCAGGGGAATGGTTTATTTTTGAGCATCTACTGTGTAGAAAGGTTGCGTACTATAGTGTAATAATTAGTATTGGAGCCTGAACGCACCCCTGGCTACAGCCCAGGAGCCTGTTGCATGACGCTCTTGTCAGGGCTCAATTTAGCGACTAATTTGGGAGCCATGGCGACTAATTTTGCATTTGCCTACCAATATTTCATCTATTTTAAGTGTTTCTGGCTGTGCAGGGGCCAAATGGCTTCTTGGAAAAAATCGTAACTTTGAGGTCTGTCTAAGTGCTACAATAGTTGTAACTGGGCTCCCGCCACAATAGATTGTTTTGACCGTACAAAAGTTGTAGTCTACAAGAACGTCGTCCAACAGGCTCCTGTATACTATCTGTAATTGTTTGATGGCTTTTGTCTTCAGTGAGAAGGATGCGCCGAGTACAAGCACCGCTGACCAGTCGTCCAGCTCCAAGAAAAAGAAGAAGAAGAAGAAAGGTGTGGGTCAGTCAGAAGGAGGAGAGGAAGAAAACAACAACGCGAGTACCGCAGACACAACGTCTATGAAGAAAGACAGCCAGGATGACGAGAGTCCATCGACGTCTAAACAGAAACCAAATGTGAATCAACCAGAATCGTCGGAAACTGTGTCGGACTCGAATAAGAAGCGGAAACGGAAGAAACGGAAACACGTCGAAGCGGAGACGACTTCAGTCGCTGAAACGGAAGAAGTGAGTGTGCCTAAGACTAAGAAGGTGAAGAAAGAGAAAAATGTGAATAGCAGCGAGGCTGGAGAGATGGAAGTGTCAGAAGGAGTCACACAAATAACAAAAGAAGAAAACAGTGACACAGTGTCACAGACTGATCACGAAGTGTCACAGAAAAGTTCAAAGAAGAAAAGGAAAGGGAAAAAGAAGAATTTCGGAATGTCGGATGAACGATTAAAAGCTTATGGGATGAATCCGAAGAAAATCAGATACATGAAGACTGATAATTTCAAGAAGCCGAAAATATAAATCGAGAAAGATATTTGACATATTATATAAATTTGAAACCAAATTGTAAATAAAAATGTAAATTGCAATTGTTTTTTCTTTATCGCTAAGGTTCTGTAAAATAGTTCATCCTTGGTCTGTCAGTGAAAGAATCTTGAAAACGACGACAAACCCCAATACAATGTTTTTTGTAATTAATTGGATGACCACATGGAAATATACGTATGATTGTCATTCACTCATTGTCAAAGTCTCATAATCTCATAATACTAGTAGATATTCCTGCTGTGATGTAAAAATAAAAATGTACAGACAGTAAATATTATTAATTATGAATTATAAATATTTTGTAGACGAACCTCTCACGACATATTGGTGAAGGATTCCCACTGTGACATGAAACAATAAATCACTCTCATGTCGAAATATAACTTAATATCATCATATATTAATATTATCCATATAACTGTTCATAGAGCCACCACACACATACACCTTACAAATGCAATCGCTTTTTGTGTAGAATTGAAATAACAAAACCCACTCAGCATGTGCTGTCTTATGAATTGTTAATTTTGTAAATAGCCCTGAACAAGCATTGGTAGAAGCTTTTCGTGCAATATTCACGTCCGTCTGGAAGTCACGGTCCAGTTTCACAAAGTAATTGCAGCAGAGTTAGCACTGTTGTACGGTCACAGTCTGTTGACATTTCATGATCATATGGATTTTACCTGAAAGTATGTGCATTTTATTGGTCTACACAAGTATATTGGGTAACAAGCTATTTTTTTTGCAAGCCCCACTGGTTTTCTATATTTTTTAAAGTTTTATAGTCTATTTATATTGCAAGAGATAAAAAATATAAAAATATAATAAGTACATGTACAGTAGACCTCGCATATAATGGACTCATTGGGACCGGCTATTTTTGTCCGTCATATGTGAAGTCTGTTATACTCATATGCCGAAATTAGCGTTAGACAGGACCTGGGACTTCAGATTCAGTCTGTTATATGCGAGGTCAGGTTTATCCGAGGCCGGTATATCCGAGGTCTACTGTAAGTGCATTTGATTGGTCTACACAAGTATATTGGGTAACAAGCTACATTTTTTTGCAAGCCCCACTGGTTTTCTATATTTTTTTCAGTTTTATAGTCTATTTATTTTGCAAGAGATAAAAAATATTAAAATATATTAAGTACATGTACAGTAGACCTCGCATATAATGGACTCATTGGGACCGGATAATTTTGTCCGTTATATGTGAAGTCTGTTGTACGCATATGCCGAAATTAGCGTTAGACAGGACCTGGGACTTCAGATTCAGTCTGTTATATGCGAGGTCAGGTTTATCCGGGGCCGGTATATCCGAGGTCTACTGTAAGTGCATTTGATTGGTCTACACAAGTATATTGGGTAACAAGCTACATTTGTTTGCAAGCCCCACTGGTTTTCTATATTTTTTTTCAGTTTTATAGTCTATTTATATTGCAAGAGATAAAAAATATTAAAATATAATGAGTACATGTACAGTAGACCTCGCATATAACGGACTCATTGGGACCGGATAATTTGGTCCGTTATATGTGAAGTCCGTTATACGCATATGCCGAAATTAGCGTTGGACGGGACCTGGGACTTCAGATTCAGTCCGTTATATGTGAGGTCAGGTTTATCCGAGGTCTACTGTATGTGCATTTGACATTGGGACCGGCTATTTCTGTCCGTTATACGCATATGCCGTAATTAGGCTTAGATGGCACCGGGAATTTAGATTC
This sequence comes from Lepetodrilus elevatus, assembly GCA_034780755.1. NCBI lineage: Eukaryota > Metazoa > Mollusca > Gastropoda > Lepetellida > Lepetodrilidae > Lepetodrilus > Lepetodrilus elevatus. The sequence goes on from JAVCKZ010083545.1 coordinate 9,031, forward strand.
AGTCCGTTATAGGCGAGTGTCCGGATTATCAGAGGCTGGTATATACGAGGTCTACTGCACCAGTATATGAAAATATTGAAAACCAGTGGGGAATGTAGAAAATGTATCTTGTTGTCCAATTTACTTGCATAGACAAATCAAATGTACATATTTTCAGGTGAAAAATATTAGATCATGAAATATGTCAACAAACCGTGATTATATGCCTTTAAAACGGCCTCTCATATTAACAGTTATTATTCAACATACGTGGTGGATTTTTACCATGTATTAAAGTTTACATAATCAACAGTGTAGATGTTGGATTATGTCAGAAGAATGTCGATGTAAACTGATGTGGGTGGGTATGCAGATCTGTTTGTACCTAACTTTTCATTTCCAATTCAACTTACCTCTGCTTTTGTCGTTTTAAATAATTGTTTCACTTAAATACTTCCATTAAACCAAAGGATGTCACAGAATCATAACAATATCATATCGTCAAAGTTACTCCAAAATGTCTTCCTTTTTCTTCTTCTTTTGGTTCAACTTTGTCCATTATGTCAGTGATATGTAGCGGGAGGAAAGACGACAGCGACATGGCACAATACCAAGTAGTCAGCTGCTTCAAACAATCGAGGATAACAACTGGCGCCCGAATCGGGGTATTTATCGTTTCACAAAGCTCTCGTATCCACTACATAGCGTTCTCATAAGTACACAATCCATATGTCTGAGATCTCTACAAGAGCGCTATGGTCTCGTAGTAGATACAAAGAGCTTCGTGAAATGATACCCAGAGAGCTATGTTATCTTCACAATCGATTGTAAAGCTATTACAAGATAAGATGGTCCTCATCCTTTTGGTACAATATGTTTGCAATGACTTGTAGCTGTGGGAGTTGAGCCCATGTACACTGGGGTGCGTTCAAGTTAGAATACATGAATACAATACTTTCCCCTACATGTATTGCTCGTTGAACGGCTTTGTGCGTATTGCTTTTCCTACACAGCGCACGACCTCCAGACCCGTAGTGAAAAGTATTAATACGTATTGCTACGCGTGCTGCTGAACGGCTTCTGTAGCAATACATAGCAATACATATCGATACGTATTGAGTTTCTCTTTTCTGACCTTCCCAGTCAGACTGATATTTATTGTTACATTCAGGCTGATGTTGTTGCGATTTTTGTTACAGTTGGGCTGATGTTGTGCTACCAGCACGTGTCGGATGCCAAGGCGTGGGATCTGTGGAAGACAGCGCTCAGGTCTTCCTACATCATACAGCTGTGTCGCGACGAGGTCCTCCACATACACAGCTACGTCGTCGCATTCTTCGACAGTCTCAAGGGGTACGTTGCCTCGTCTGGTCCTCATACCTCTGGGGAGGGAGAACGGTAGCGCTCGATTGGAAGCGGCAAAATGCTTAGCGGGTAGAGATCGTGCGGCGTACGCCGTAAGAGCGGCAAGATGTACGAAACAAGCATCACTTTGTCGTCTCCCAATCGAACGCACTCAATGTTCTCGTCGCCTGTTCGTCTCCTGGGAGAGTGTAATGTCAAGCCTCCTTCAACATAGATCAAACTAATTTATTTTTATATTTTCCAGACACAACATTCAACACAAGAGAGTGACTGAGGTCAAAGAGCTGCAGGTTTTGGCCTTAACTACATCGTACGTATCCGGGAATTTAGTTTCATTTTTAATCACTTCTGTGAATGATACGAATATGTAATAAATATTTTAGGAGTAATTGGGTGGGTGGGGTAGATCTGCTTTTCAAATCTTCACGTACGGCTGCCCAGCCGGGTCTATTAATGTAGTGTCATTCCCAATACAAATTATTTTCCTCAAAAAACATATTTTAGCATTGTCATGTCTGATTGATTGAATCCGACATTAGAACGCTAATATGTTTTTGGAGGAAAATAATTTGTATTAAGGAAAACCTAGGAAGTGACATCACAAGGGTGCAGGATCATGGAACAGGGGATGTCCCAAAGTTATTAATAGAAATCAAGGAGATTACTCGTACAACTCTCTGGGATGAGAGAATAATATACAAAATGATGACTGGCTAAGTATCAGTGTGCGACATTAGCAGTGGCCCGATGGCAAATGTCTTATCTAAATTCACTCGGTCTAAGCTAATGCACTTTGGCAAAGACTGATTGTCTAAGTAAAAATAATAATTCTATATCTACTTTCCGCGATTTCATGGTCCGGGTTTTGCTAAGTCATTTTTAATTGGCCCTGATGTCTTTGATACCTTTCTTGTTAATGTCTCACACTGAAGTATACTCACGAAAAGAGGAGATAGCCAAAATCTCCTTTATATTACATTTAAGAAAATATTGATACTGTATTTGGAAACTGTTAAGACAATATTAGAATTGAGTTTATGCTTCAACTACAAAATGTGTTATTTCATCTGTATTCGTCTCTTTTGTTGCAGACCCGCAGTTCACCGAGAACGGAGGAAGTTTATGCGTACAATGCTCCGAGAACTGTCGTATGTCTTCGCCGACCAACCCGGATTACTGGGACCAAAGGTGGATATTCTGAGTCTGATAAGTCATGATATTAGTGAAAGAATATAGAAAGCTACTCTAAACCCCAATATTTAAAAAGAAAAAAAATAATAATAATTTTTCAAAAAACAAAATAAATATAAAAAGTTTTTTTCAAAAGAAATAAAAAAATAATCGTTATAGCAGCTCTAAACCCTAATTGAAATTTATATTTTTATGATTTGATTTTTTCTCTCCAGGGATTGTTCGTAGTGCAGGGCTTGTCGGTGGCGAGGGATGAGATAAACTGGCTTCTCCGACATGTCGTCAACCCGCCGTCACGACGTCAGAACATCAAATTGTCGCAGGAGGATTTCTATGACAGGTAAGAACAACGCCAGCATTGAGATAAGAATTGGGTGGCATCATTCTACTCGTCGCAAAAGGGTGAAAGAGTCCCGCAGAGACGTTAAACTCCATATTCACTCACTACCGCATAATTCTAATTTCTATGTGGATGCATTAGGCAGTAGCACTATCCAGAACTGTTAGTCTATGTACCCGGGATCGAAATTAACACTAGCCTGCTAGCCTGGGCCATTTATCCCAATGCTAAAGGTATCCTAAGGGCTAGTAGAAACTCATAACATTTGTTATTTATATCACTATTTGGGCTAGTAAGTTTTAAAGTTAGTCTTTATTGCTGAAAAACTGTTACTATGTACTGTCAGTTACTACGCTCATTATGCTATGATTCCCGAAGCGACGTTAAACTCCATAATCACTCACTGTGGAACGGATCACTATTTTATGTTGCGTATCTTGAAGCAGTTAATATGTTTAAGGATTGACTGTCATTTTCTTTACGTTCATCGAGGTATGAACGGAAAAACCGATGTGCAAACTGTATGAATCC
>JAVCKZ010083556.1:0-12435 GCA_034780755.1 Lepetodrilus elevatus
CTCGTAATCGATTATCGCATCGGTTAAGGGTAACCAACTGATCATCGGTTATAATCGATCATCGGAACACCACTAGTACAGACAGCGCATGTTATGATCGTGACAGAAATAAAATCTAACTTTTGCAAACAATGATGCCGGACATTTAGAATGTGATTTTAACCCGGTGCTTTTGGCTTTGGTCCAACATTCTAACATCGCGCTATCACTCACCCCTGTCTTATTTATAAATACAAACACAGATTGTATTCAGTGCCATTGAATAGCTAGTCTAGATCCTAGGCGCTATATAGATTATTATGGTTATTATTACTTCATATGACTTCAGCAGGGAGATGGTTAATCCATATGAATGTAAGAATCTTGAAAGTGGTGTTCAACCTGAAAAATCAAGCAAACGACCAATCTTTTCACTTGTAAATGAACACAACGCAAATTTGACAGATAAATATTTTTTATTTAGAACGGTAACGACACTGACATTAAGCAATGTTACCATGGTAACTGGCAGTGTACACATATGGACTTTTACACGTGCTTACAAGGCGATACTCGGTGAAACCAGGGAAATAAACAAATACTGAAAACCACAAATTTAAAGCAACCCTTTCACGAGTATTCTCCCATTTGTAAATTTTGTCTAAATAATAAATATATAATCAATATTATCTTGTTGAAAGTTCAGGTTCCTACTATGCACATGATAAAGGAAATTCTGTTTTTCAAAACCTTTATTTTCGTTATTGGACCATTCATTTTTATACAAATTTACTCTTGATTGCTGCAAGATCTATTTTTATACATGTTATTATAATATAATATAATATTCTATAATACTTATACTATTTATTACCAAAAAGCTAATTATTTTCTCCGAGGTGGAACGGCCACCATAGTAGAATCAGCAACGATCAGTATCACTACATTGTGATGCGGTTCCAAAATTTGCGGGATCTAATGACAAATTTGCGGGATCTAATGAACGATTTCCGGGATCTAATGCTATTTGTCCCGGAGATTTTTAGCTCTCGACCAATCAGATTGCTGGAAATATCCTAAATGTGTTACAAAATTCTATAATATACTATATAGCTACATAACTACATAACATTCTTGTATAATAAGAAATTTTCAAGTGGTTGAGTTATGGCACTGCAATGAATTTATTATAATAGAAATCAACGATGTCTCCCGAGTATATCACATTTCTAAATCGTGTCCGTGAGAGAGTTGCTTTAACCCTCCCTGCTGGATTAGACAGATACTGCTCTTTAGGGCATCTCTGGTTGCCTTCAGCATGGAAAGAGTTAAACAATTTTCTTAGCGTTTCATACAGTCAATAGTTAACAATATATTCTATAAGTCTATCTCCAAAGCCACGCATAGTGACATAGCCGATACCGATAGAAATTAGGAACATTAAAGTACCCAAGTCAAGCTCTATACTGCTAATGCATAGAAATGGATGCGAAGGAATCTTAGCACGGTAACATACTTGAAACTTTAATGTTTCTGTCATCGACTGTGATCAATACAAATTTGTTCTTTATTCAGAAATGTGTAAAATATATAAGATAAAACGTCAACTTTCCAAACCTGCCATGTCTGAAGTAATATTCATAACTACATGGTTAGAGTTAGTTGGGAACACTGCTATAGTTAATAATGACCATGGTAAAGTTCACAAAGGAATTTGTATTAAGATACCATGAACAAATACCAAAGTTTATGTCAAATATCACATTTTCGTAAAAAGTCGATGATAATCAAAAGTAACCCACATGATTCCAGATCTCTTTGGGGCATAAATACAACTTCCAAAAACATTGGACTTAATCATTCACTTGTTATTTATAACATGATCACAGTATACATGGTGTCATACAAGATATTTAAATTTAAAGGGTCAATACCATCTTTGATAACACAAAAGATTCACATAGCTGGTGCCCGACCATAAATAATACAGATGTACAGAAAGAAAGGTTTCATCTACAAGAATCTTGATAATGAATATAAACCCCAATTTAAAAATAAACAAATAAAAAACAGACAGATTTCATCTATGAGAATTGAATATGTAAAATCGTTAATGGACCTAACTTGATACTAAACAAAGATGGTAGTGTCCCTTTAAATATCGAGAGAATATTGCAATAGACATAATTGACGGAGATCGGTTCCACAGAATTATCATAGTAATTTGATAGTCGCTATACGTACATGTATTACAAATTTAAACTATGATAGTCGCTATGCGTACATGCATTGTAAATTAACCTTCTGCCTGATTTTAATGGCATCTCGGTTGCCTTCAACATGGAGAGGGTTAAAACACTTTTGGTACTATGATCATTCTGTGAATCTGAACCCTAGCGAATCTTTCCAATGTTGCGGGGAAATTATTCAGGACATGAATACAAACATGAATATTATGAAAGTCATCAAGCAACTCATCTTCAAAGGAACCGTATGCTAGTTCAAAGTAAAAGCATCAATAATACTAAAACAATAATCACATGAAGAAAATAATAACAAATACTGCCGAGAAAAAGTAATTGAGAGGGTGTAAAAAAATGAAATAAATGTTGAACAAAATTGTGACTAGATGGTGAATAGCAAATCTAGGCATGTGAAAATGGAAGTGAGTGAGTGAGTGAATTATTGTTTTACGTCACAGTGGGAATCTTTCACCCATATGCGACGATTAGACATGGAAGAGACTACTAGTATGCTTTGACGGGTGTGGTATCAAGCGAGTGATTTGACGTTACTTCTGAGAATATTTTCAACAATTTTATAGTGATATTGCAATACAAATAGACAGAAAATATTTTATTGACCGTAACCAGTTGCAAATGATGGATCAAACTAGAAGAGGGATATGAATAAAATATCCCAGACAACATCGCTATGTTGGCCCAACGTCGGATATCCACTCATGACCGTGATGACGATAGCTGACGTCGCGATGCTACCTGGGATTAAAGCGACATGATAATTGACCAAAAAAAATGTACATTAATAATAATCAAAAATGACCATTGCCGAATATTTCAAAGCAGATATATATATTCACAATTATGTACACAGACATGACACGATATGCATGCATATATGACAAAATCATGACATCGCTTGCTGTTATTTACAACAAAAATCAAGCATTCCACAGCTTTCATACAAGCATACGATATGTAGACGGGAAAATACAATCTAACCTCCAGCATCTACCACAAATATCCTTCATATTGCAATATATCCGTGAACACAGGTAATCTCGTAAACCTATCCCTGTTGGATCAGGGTAGGGCATCTCCAGTTGCCTACAGCCATGAAAAGGTTAATTAACCTGACAAAAATAAACCGGCATCTACTGGAGAATATGAAATGAAAAAAAACAAAATGAAGACAAAGAAATAATAATATTAACCCTAAAACTATACATTTATATTTTTATCACATGGGTTTACATATGACCCCAAAAGGGTTAAAAATAATGTGGACCCAGGTGTATATATATGTAATTTGTTATCCTAAATGAGAAAACAAATGAAAAATTGGGGCATTGTTAGATAGATATTACTTAAAAGAATACTACATAAGATGGAATAAATATTAAAGCATTCATTTCTTCGACAAGGTTCTAGGTCCAAAATATTACAAATTTTCCAAATTTGAATATTTGCATACTGAAAATGTTTCTACTAGATTATGAATTTGTTAAAACTGGACTGAATTTATTTTATTGCAAAGAAAAAATGTACGTAGTCTAATTTAAGTCGTATACACAGAGGCTGTGCCTAAATATACCAATATTGAAATTCATGCATTTGTATTTACCTTTAAATATGAACAGTCCTATCCTTGCTGTTAAATGGATAATTACAGCAAGCAATTAATTAATTAATTAATTAATTAATTAAAGTCCCTCTCCCTGCTGGATTAGACACTGGCACAGCTCTTTAGGGCATCTCCGGTTGCCTTCAGCAGGGAGAGGGTTAAAGAGGAGGAAAATATTGATAGTCGAGGAATGGTAATATAGTACAATACATAATTACATAATTAAAGACACACAACAATCTGCTGCTTTGCAAACACACAGACCCAGGCATATGGCATATTGTCGTGAAAGAGCAAACAGGTTTAAATAAATACTATTGTTGGTGTTCTCTCAGATGCTAGTCAATACTCGCAATAGTTAAACAAAAAAATCTATGTAAATAGGAACACAACAGAAATCTTAATGGCATTCTTATGGTAAATATGGATTCAAATGGATTCCAAAAGTATAGATTAATTTTGCCTATCACATTTTTCAGTTGTATCTACAAAACTACACCATGCAATTAACTGTAGGGCAGCTTGAATTGCCACTAACAGGGAGAAGGTTTAAAAAAAAATATAATAATAATAAAAAAAAAAATAGAAATAAATGTTTCATGTAACAGAGACATCCATACTTATACTGTGTACATCGACATTCAAAGCTGGATCAAATTCAAATACACAGGGGTTGGGGGGAAAGGGGAGATAGGATTCTCAAGTCTTGGGGGTCAGGGGTCAGGATGTTCATGGTTCGCCGGCAACAGTGGGCATCTCCATGGATGTACTCTCGACCTTGACAAAGGTCTGGAGCAGGCTCTGAATCTCTTCCAACAGCGGTTCGCAGATCTTCTGGTATCCGCGGCTCGTCATGTGCAGGTAGTCGTGCATGTCGTGGTGCGATATCCGCCCGTCCTTGTCCACGAACCATGACGCGTCGATGTTGAGGAAGGACGTGTTGGACTTCTCCTTGAACATCTGGCTCAGACGCTTGTTGATGGCTTCGATCTTCTCGCGAAGAGTGTTGGGGTTCTCTCCCCTAGGTGGAATGGCCTGGAACACGAACATGAGATATCCAGAATGATACAGATGTGTTCTAGAATGATACAGATGTATTCTAGAATGATAAGGGTGTGTTCCAGAATGATACAGATGTGTTCCAGAATGATACAGATGTGTTCCAGAATGATACAGATGTGTTCTAGAATGATACAAAAGTGTTCCAGAATGATACAGATGTGTTCCAGAATGATAAGGATGTGTTCTAGAATGATACAGATGTATTCTAGAATGATAAGGGTGTGTTCTGGAATAACAAGGTCAAGGGCACATGAACTCATGGAACAATTCACCACACAGCTCCACAAAGTACATGAGTTCATGTTTATTATACACAAGAAATCTCTCACCCATACACAGTGAAAGTCAATAGCGTTGCGGCTAGAACTGACCATGACTATGAGCTGTGCCAGGGGCTGCTTCAGGCTAGTGATACAATCGACCTCTGCATACAACGGGAATCTCTCACCCATACACTCAAGGAAATTGCGGCTACTAGAACTGACCATGACTATGAGCTGTGCCAGGGGCTGCTTCTCCTGAACGGCAGCTACAACAGCCAGGATCCCTTCCACCACCTGCTCCATGGTGTGGCTGTGGTTGTTGGTCCCCACTAGCAGCACCACCACCTGTCAATCACATTTCAATCAACGCACTTGAGCACCTGGGCATGTAGATATATCTAGCTCGACATTCCTATAGCCTTCTCCTCTGATCATACCCATATTTTAACATTTTATTTTTGGATTGGGGTTTAGTCGCTTTCTAGAACCTTTCACTAATATCACGACTTGTAAGTTTAGGGTAGTACTAGGAAACCTGCAACATCCGTAGCGCTTAATGCTGCAGTAAACCTGCGAGCACCGGCTGATACTGACAGACCAAGGATGATATCTGCATTGCCACTCTATAGATAATGCATTCTATCAATATCGGGTCAGAAATGTAACTTTTGCGAACATTGATGCCGGGTCCCCCGGGGCGTGAATTGAACTTGGGACCGTTGACTCCAAAGTCCAAATGTTCTACCATGGCGCTACCAACTTCCTCCCACCCCTAGAGGAATCTCGAGCTAGTAGATAGGCTATCACTCAAGTGTCTAGTTCCTTCATCATACAAACAGATATCAATATATAATTTTTCTAAATTTATAGATTGAATTTATGCAAAATACATCATATATCATCAATTTCAGATTTGATAACTCAAGATATAACCTGTAATTCAATAGACAATATAGCTACAAAAACAAACGGCAGGAGATTGAAATCATGTCGTGTATACCTTCGGCTCCATATTGTCCAGCTCTCCATTCTGTATGCGCCACAAGACATGCTGTGTTTGATCGGCACCGACGCCAAAATTCAGGCAATGCAAGGGCTCAAACATCTGCTGCCAAATCTAAACAGATCATCAGTAATGTTAGGTATATAATAATAATAATAATAATAATAATAATAATAATAATATTACTGTAATAATAATAATAATAGTAATAATATTACTGTATAATAATAATAATAATAAAAATAATATTACTGTAATAATAATAATAAAAATAATATTACTGTAATAATAATAATAGTAATAATATTACCGTAATTACTCTAATAATTAAAACATGAGAAGTTCAATAAAATCTTAGCTGTTCGAATTATTAGAAGACAAAAATTAAAAATGACCTGTGTTCATTAGAGACAGCCAAATTAAAGTACAAAGTATGGTTGTAACAGTAAATAAATGAAGTATTCAAAATAAATAAATTTGGTTTGAAAGAAAATATGACTCTTTTGATATTTAGAAAATGACGATTACAAAAATATTTGGTAATGTTCATATGCTAGGGTCAGAATTATTTGGAATGTGATTAATTTGGGACTATTTGAGGGTTTGAATTATTAGGGTAATTACGGTAATAATAATAAAAACAATAACAATACTAATTATACAGTGTATTGTGAAAAGAACATTTTACTTTTCTTTTTAACATTAAATGCTAAATTTTGAATATTAAATTAAAATGATAAATGATAAAATGTGCTAATATTTGATGTAACTGACTGGCATATGCTGTAGATTAGCGATGAGAGAATCCCCGATAAATACAACTTCAGGTTCTCGTTCTTTGGCCTCCAGAATAAATCGCTTGTGCTGAAAAATACAAGATACAAGATTTTTTAATTTATATGACACTGTGTGTAACGAATTAATGTTATTGTAGAAAATACATTTTTTTTTTGTATTGGGGTTTAAAGTCACTTTCTAGAATCTTTCACTAATATCACGACTTGTCAGTTTAGGGTAGGAAGAAACCCGCAACATCCGTAGCGCTGAATGTTGCAGTAAATCTGCGAGCACTGGCGGGTACTGACAAGAACAAGGATGATAACTGCATTGCCGCTCTACAAGTCAGTGCATCCTATCAATATCGCGTCAGAAAGGTAACTTTCGCGAACATTGATGCCGGGCCCCCGGGACGGGATTTGAACTTGAAACCTTTGGCTCCGAAGTCCAACATCCTACCACTGTGCTACATCCTGCCCCTAGAAAATACAACATCATTAAAAATCACGAATAGTCGAATAACACATACTACCGGTAGTAAACAGAACACCCTGTACTTGCAGAACAAAGTCTGCTTAAACACTTAATTATGATCAGTGAAAACAAAGTTTGGTAAACCAGGAAATCAAAGTGAATGTGAGCCAATCAGTATTGTCGAATACAGGGGATTTCTACGAATACAGGGGACTTTGTTGGCCACACATTTCATCTAGTGTTGTATTTTCATTTAGAACAGTGGTTTTTTTTCTCCATGGGATAAAAGCGTGGAGGGTAGGGATTACAATTTTAAATTTTGTTATTTATTTTGCGAGCTGAATTATGAATACAATCTACACTTATTAATCTACCTATTAGTCCAAACACTGCTAGTCTGGTACAAGACATGGATGTATTTGAGTATTCGTTCGTACATATTATATTTGTATTCAAATATTCGATTGAAATCTTATAATATAAATATAACGTGCTACAATCTCATTAAAATTAGATCTCAGCGCAACTGAGATCTGATAGAATCGGCATATACCTCGCATCAGATTGCCCTTTGACCTCACCTCAGGGCTCAATTTAGCGACTAATTTGCATTTGGCAACCAATATTTCACTTATTTTAAGTGTTTCTGGATACAAAAAATGTAACTTTAAGGCATACGCACAGGCAACATTACGCAGTGTTAGCCAATCAGTGGCCGGTTTACATGAAACGGTGCAGCGATTTTCTGAGACCGTAGCAGAGCGAGTGTCATATATATTTGCTTGAATGTTAGTTTCAGATCTTATTTTAATGAGACTGAACGTGCTACAAAGTGATATGTCCGATCATATTATCATCCTATTGATAAAAAGCAACGCATCGTCAAATTTTGAATGAATGTACCCTCAGTAAATTTCCATTGTTGAGTTTGATGACTAGATATTGAGCAGTAGCAATGAAATACGATGGTCTCAAAGTTAATACGGAAAAACGTGCAATCTACAACTCTTCCGTGTTCAAATATTAGAAAGCTATTTTACTTAAGCCATGTATCTGATCTGGATTTGAGATAATGAAGGCTTGCTATAGCACAAGTAGATTATACATTATTGTAAGACTATGAATGGATATGATATGAGATGTAATAATTTAATTTACCAATAAATTAATTTTCCTGTCGGAAAAATTGGTCTTAGAAAAAATAGTATTACAACAATGATCGCATTCATGATGTAATTAATTACTATCCGTTTATAATTAACCTGAGGTCATTAAAATGTGACGTAATCAAACTAATGCCCATGATCGACGAGACGAGACAGTCGTGTCGTGATTCGGGCACTTGTCTGTTAGCGCGCCACCCCTCACTTCCTTATCGCCTCCCTGACCCCCCGGGACGAGCCAGGACGTACCATGCTCATCCAGCGCCCGTCCCCCTGCACGTCCTCCACAATCTGAGCCTCGGCAGCCGTGTTCATCGTCAGACTCGCTATAAAACCAGGAAACTCGGAGAACTACCTCGATGATAATGTTGGTTGCAACTTCATCAACATTTACCGGAAGGGTAGATAACTCTAACTAGTCTGGTGTTATATTTGATGACCACTAGAAACTTGGAAATAAATTTACGCTTGAATTTTGTAAATCTGAAGATAAATTATTTTCTTTTAGATTGTTTACCCCGATATTTATATGTAAAACATATTTATCAACAGTGCTACTTGGTCGCGAACGCTAGTTCTCCATCCAAACGCGTTTATTGGATACATTTAGCATATATTATTTTCAGAGGGCACGTTAATATATTACTTTCAAATGTGGTTTCCATTGCCTTTTTTATATGCACAAGTACACACAGTCACCGGCTCCGCATAATAATAATACATTATGAATGTGTTCAAGTGAAGTATACGTTATATGTGTTCAATACGTGTATACAGACATGGCCAAGAGGGCATATAATGCTACAAGTGAATGCAATAAACGTACTGGGCTTATACTTGACCTTCGATCAGTCAATTGTAACGTCAACAAGTCATTAATTCAGCTTTCGCAGTTCCTTCTATAACCGCCATACGAGACAGAATGTTTGGGATGGGATCAAAATAGAAATAAAACATAAACCAAATAAACTAAAATCAAGAAAATCAAGAAAATAAACACAACGAATAATGAAGCAACATTACTAAAAGAAAATCACAAGAACAAGAACAAACGAATTAAGAAATAAGAATTTTTTTTTTACACACATCAAGATAATACACACACACACACACACACACGCACGCACACACGCACGCACACACACACACACATACGCACACACACGCACACACACACCCACACACACACGCACACACACACACGCACACGCACGCACACACACACACACACACACACACACACACACACACACACACACTACTATTGGTACAAATCAATAAGCCAAGTTGATCGACATAAAAAAAACCAATTTAATATGAAATATATTTGCAATAGAAGTATAGAAAGTCCAGCTGTACTTGATCGTCTTAATACACACACACTGTATACAGTATATGCACAGAAACGGACTATTTCAATAGTAATGCGAACAGAGAACTGAATCGATGTTATAGTACACAATTGTATGCAATATACTGTTTGTGCTCTATGCCAGTCAATGCGATTATCGAGCATAAATATCTACTCTGTTCTGTTTAGCTGTCGAAGTATGTCAATGAATATAAATTACAATATGTGAATATTTGTCGCTCCAGTGAATTGTGACATATGTCCAACTACTTGCTGGACAGTCGACTGGTCATTAGGGCTGAAACGGATACCCGGGTACTCGAGTACGGGTCGGGTACATGCACTACTCGAGTAGTAAATTGATACTCGAGTACTCGAGAGCGATCTCCCCTTTGTAATGGACAATGGCGGACATATAGATTTAAAAACAAAATGAAAATTAGTTTACTTTTGGGAAACGTTATAGGTGCTAAATACGACCGAAAAGGTCACGAAATCGCTTATTTGGCCGTCTCAGTTTTAAAAATGTCCGGGGGAGCATGCCCCTGAATCCCCCTAGTTTGCTCGGTTTCTTCGCAACCGAGGGCAAGGCGCTTCGCCACATGCAGACGAGTACTCGAGTATTTGTCGAGTAATTCAACATGAGTATACTTGAGTACCAAATGTCCTACCCGTCTCAGCCCTACTGGTCGTGGTATACAATGATATGTACATGCGGAACCTTTTATAATAATTCCATGATTCAAAATATATGAGGTGTAATAGGAATTAAAGCCATAGGCATATAATTATACGATCACAGTTTGTTGACATGTTCTTGGCCAAACGTACGTATTTTACCTGAACATATGTACATTTGATTTGTCCACACAAATAAATTGACACCAAGCTCAGTACAGGGTATCTGTATATTAATATTTTATCTAATTATTTTTGTTGTAGATAAAAATGAATAACATATGAAACTATTGAAAACTAGTGTAACATCTGGAAAATGTAGCTGTTGTCCAATAGACGAACCAAACCGGTTTTCACAACAATAATGGATAAATACAATTTACCATTTTCAAGAAAACCTTTAGCATTATATTTTAAAGTTATAATATCCAGATAAAATATACTATTATTATGACTGACAACTACAGCATTTTATGGTACAAATACATATCATATGTAATTGTGAATGCGAATCGTAATTGATTGGACATTTTAAATTATTGCAACACGAAGAACTGATTTGACATGTTGAGTGACAAATTCCAACAATATAATCATACCCGTACTATGATTATAATGCCATACAAAAAAATAAAAAAAATGGCGATTCGAGTTTCTGCGGTAAATGTTGGTCTTATTGTCGTGATTTATGGACCGCTTCAATCAATATTATGTTAAATGTTTATCGAGAACGTGTTATCATTTTATTAATTATTTATACAGAATCTATTTGCTATAGTGAAAATGAGTCAAAATAATATGACAGAACTAAAAAGTATATATATATCTCATATTTATTGTACATTGGCTATGTATGCATACTTATTTTACTTTCAATGTTTAGTATCGAGTTCGATACTATTCTGCAATAACATAAGCCTATATAGGCAATATATAGACAATGTTGTACTTTATATTATTGTTTACAGTTTGTATTATGTGTTCACGTTATTCATATTATACCCAAGTTTGTGTCATTTAAAAACACACACTCTTGAGCAGAGTTATTTGCTCCAGTCGGACCACCCAGCTGTGAGTGGGTACCCGGTAGGCTTAGGATGAGATGGAATTGTAAATATTTACCTTCTAGAACCCTCTACCAAAGCTACAACTATAGTATATAATCCACCATCAAAAATGTTATGAACACAGGGTTAATGTTTTGATCTTGTTGGGCTACACATATATGATAGAATAGGGATATAAATTAATCCCAACGTTAAAGGTATCCTAAAGGCTAGTACAAATTCATAACAATTATTATTCAAGCTAGTAAGTAAAGTAGTAGTAAAAGGTAGTTTATATTGCTGCACACCTGTTGAAAATTAAAAGGTAGATAACGATGTATAAATTTCCCGGCCTACAGACACGTCGAGTGGGAGCACTGTACTAGTTAGTGACACACACTTATTGGTTTTGAAGTTCCGGTTTTCGAGTTCTGTAAGATTAGAACTTCCATGAACAAAGCTAGGCTACCAGGCTACGAGCCTACGACACAGCATACACGTAGATACGGTCAAACCAATAACGTAGGTAAACCAATCAATTACTATTTGTAATAAATTAAATTGACAGTTGGTCAACACACTGTCACAGAAAATGAAGCACTCGCAATGATATTTTACAACCGCTTCTAACCAAAACCAATGGAAGCGCCGTAAATGTATTATTATATCACACGTACGGTTTCATTACAAAATTCAGTGTATGATTTAAACAATATTTATTCTCATGACATGACATACACACAAGACATTTAACAATACAATAATATACATAAAT
>JAVCKZ010083567.1:0-12434 GCA_034780755.1 Lepetodrilus elevatus
TATCGTTTCTCGAAGCTCTCTTAGCCGCTAAGGGACCATAGCACTCTCTTAGCAGTGTATTAGCTATCGGCAAAGAGGGCGCTATTGTCTCTTAGAGAGCTTCGAGAAACGGTACCCAGTACTCTGCATTGAATGCACGTATATGAAGAAATACACAATTGGCAGAATTGCTATATTCATTGTGTTCCAGATGATGCATTTAGTATATTGCCGACATCTATCCTAACGCCATTTTTACTTTATAAGGTCGTCTATATAACATGCATCCTACGAAAACACAGGCCATTATGACTACCCTAACCTCTTGTACCTCCGGATACTCGCGTGCAGTAATACAAGAGTTTGGATTGATCGATATGTTTAGAGCACACGTAACCACCACGCAACACTCGCGTGTCTAATGGAACTCTGATTGGTTGATATATAATGTATGCATATGATATATTCATCCCGGCTTTTCATCAGCAAAAACTGAGTTCTATATAGGCAGTGATCCCAGGGTATTTGAGGAGGTTAGTGTAGTCATAATGGCGTTTTCGAGGATGTATAACATGGTGCTATTCTTTTTGGAATAAATAATCGTTTTTACTTTCAACGTTGGTGTTGTTTCATATAAGGGCAAGTCACATTTACAGACATAGATACTGGATGTAATTCTTTACAATCTGAACGACCAAATAGCTGAGTGATGATCCCGTAAAATCTATCGGGTTGCTGTGCTAAAAAGTCAAACATCCTCTGCTAAAAGCGTCAATGTCGTCCTTCATGAAACCATCACTGCGAGTAATAATTACTAATAGTGGTTAATCAACCTCATATATGTTTTTATTGTGCAAAGACCTGAACGAATGTGCTAAAATACTTCACATCTCTTTAATAAATGATTTGACTGAATGATAATCTTTGTTTTATAACCACATCAAACGTTCATGATTCTATTTGGAGTCTCTCTTCTGCTAAACGAGTCAATTCCTTCCGAACTAGTTTCCTATTCTTATTAACTGGAAATGCATCAAACAATAAATAAAACTTCGGCAAAATGCTGCATTCTTCGTTAGGGACCAAGGCAAACTGAGTACCCAAGAAAGCTTTAAGCTCGTCCAAGGCGTTCTCAAAGTCTGGCATCGGTTTGACGCACGCACATATCTCATGATGAAGAACCGGATCAGTTACCGGTACGATGGCTATATCGTCTACAGCCGGACACTTCCGGGCGAGCTTCTCCAGCCAATGGGGATAGAGAATCTCGTCCCCGTGCATGATGGCGTCCGAACCCCGACCATCGACGAACAGTCTTCCCGACGGATCCATGAATCCAATGTCACCAGTCCGGAACCACCCGTCCGCCGTGAACTCGTCAATCGCCAGATCCCCGACCTGAGAATTGCGTCTCTTGAGTATTCCGCATTTGTACGGGCAGCCGTTCTGCGACGGACATCTATGTAACTGTCCCTGGTGCGTGGATGCGTTGTTCAACGCGCGGTACATGTAACCCTTGAAAACGCCATCTCCTTTTACGATTATATCTCCCCTTTGTCCTTCAAGAACATCATCGCCTTCATCGTCGACAATGCGGATTGTGTAGGAAGGCATCGGGAAACCCACACAGTGGTCTTGGAATTCTTCCGGTCGTTTAACGACCAAATGACATATACACATGGCTTCAGACATTCCGTAACGACAGACTACTTTCTCGGTCAGACGTCCGATGATGCGCATAGTCTTTCTGGCAATAGGTTGACCTCCTGTTAGAACCACGCTCATCTCCTCGAAGTTATGTGGATCCTTCTCTATAGACGCCATGACTTCTTCAATCTCAGAGGGAACAAGGTACGCAGACTTGCACCTCTCTTGCTTGATGATGTCCAAAATTGTCGGCAGATCACCTTCACGTGCATCTATTGCCACCCTGGTGATACCGGAACAAGGATACACACACGGGTAACCAGGAAACCAACCGAAAAATCTGTCGTTGTAGTATGGTGACCCGTTTTCGCCAATAAGAGAACACATTTGTTCTCCGAAGCGGACAATGGAAGAATGCGTGTGCGGAACTTGCTTGCATATTCCAGTCGTTCCGGATGTTTCCACTATGACTGCAAAGTCCGTTGAACGCAAATCAGCCATGAAGATTTCCGTCTCTGATCCTAGATCACATCTTATATCGGAACCATTCCGTACGTCTACGAACACTACTCTTTTTAATCGCGGAAGATGGGAACATTTAACCTCCAAGCCGTAATCGGTCCTGGATTTCTTCGAGAACAGTTTCTCCATGACGTTATATATCGACAGCATGCTTGGATCAATTATCACCGTCGTCGTCTGCGCAATTTCCAACGCACCGCTGGTATCGTCGGCGTTGTTCAAGTACCCAAACGCTGTTTGTGAGACGCCCCCTGCCATCAGAACGCCGAACTCCGCCACAAGTCGCTCGACACTGTTCGGTAACATGTTTGCAACCACATCTCCTTTTTGAACGCCGATTCTCCGGAGTTTCGTCGCCATTTTCCCAGACAACGTGAAAACATCGCTCCGG
Source organism: Lepetodrilus elevatus (assembly GCA_034780755.1). Classification (NCBI taxonomy): domain Eukaryota; kingdom Metazoa; phylum Mollusca; class Gastropoda; order Lepetellida; family Lepetodrilidae; genus Lepetodrilus; species Lepetodrilus elevatus. The sequence continues at coordinate 2,540 of JAVCKZ010083567.1, forward strand.
CTGAGAACCGTTTTGGCACCTTTGCGGACGAATACATACGCGGGAGTCTCGGGGTCCACGGAAGCCCAGTACTTCAGCAGACTCGGGATAGTCGCGCCCTCTCGGTGAACCATGTTCTCCCCGACTGACATACTGTAACACACAATTATGGTAAAATGTCAGCAGGAAAAGTCATTAGTCTCAAACACTAGGAGTTCGTATTCTGGATATCGGCACCCACCCACCACATTGGCCATTATTATCGCCATCTAAGATTAATTAGAGATAGAAGCCGTAAGGAATACACACTCGGTCAACTCAAATGTGGCGGACACTGATGTATATATACTAACAAGGAAAGATAGTATCCTATGTTAATTTCAGGATGAACGTTCGACCAGGGCTGTATTGATCTACCACACAAGCCCTGGATACGAATTATGGTAATCTCACTTCAGTACTGAAAACAACCAGTAGGATGCTAAACACGTCATTGATTCCAACCTTCCACGGTAACACGGTGGTGTTGTTGTACCATGCATATACTGAAGGAAACGGATATGTAATAGGTTAAACTTAAACGGACATCCTATCTTTTTGACGATTGGATGGTTTCAGAAAGGTTCAGTTCAGTTGTATGTAAACTGCCCATTATTTTACGTATTGTTGCGTAATCTTATGAATTATTACGCCACAGACATATACATATATAATATAGGAGTAGGCTACGTGTAATGAGAGTATATGGGCAACGTACGGTGAACAATTATGTAGGTTTTCTCGTGTGCACTCCTTCCACTTGCAAGCAAGCCAATCGATCTTAGCTTAGTTTATTACATTTTTCATAATTAAAATTGATCATGGGAAATAACCAACTCATCACTCGTAATTATTGATTTTATGTAATTAAATTTGTTGCTGTAAATTCCTCACTACATCATCAGGACTATCATTAATTTAAGTTAGACACGATAATCCATCATTCAACGTAACTCGTGAGCAAGAAATGTAGGATTCCCAAAAGCTCTCTCTAACTTTTGCAAGAACTCGGTAATGTTCGATTGACCAGAAAATAGGAACGACAAAGAGGACCATAGTTATTGTACATAAAACAGTACATAAAAAACATACACACATTGTCACATACTAGTAGCTGATTTTATCCCTGCACTTCATATATAGCACTACTGGGTTAACTACATTATTTTATACATAAACACACCGGCAATACGTACTATGGTATTGTAAAATCCAAGTTGTCAATCACTTCATGTAATTTAATCCGCTATTAGCCTTAATATGACGTCAATGGAAATATAAAAGAAGAACACAAATTGCTGTGTCTGAATAAAGAATATTTAAAGCCATACAAGAATGTGCATGGGTCTTGAATCAAACGAGCAAGCATTTCACGAATTGTGAATCTTTAAATTTAAAAAAGTCTAGAAATTAGCATAGCATATTGATAACGGACGTCGTGTGCGGTAAAACTAGGGAGCCTTGGATAATTATCGATCACCGATCATCGATCAACACACTCATCGATCAGTCTGGCAAAATAATAGCTGAGAAAAATCTCAAACTCAAGTTTGCTTCGGGAAATCGGAGTCTGGTCATTCTCTCACCACAGCGGTACTTAATTCCATTCAAGGTATACTTTCGCAAAGCTCTCTTATCCGCTAAGAGATCATAGCGCTCTCTTTACAGTATATGAGCTGTCGACAATGAGAGAGCATTATGGTCTTAGTGGATAAGAGAGCTTCGTGAAAGGATTCCAAGGACTCACTTCATGTCTTCATCACTTCATGTGGTACCACCTGAAGTGAGTCGTGAATGGAATTAAGTACCCCTGTAGTGCGAGGATGTTATCTGATTAAAATGTACATTTCATGTTTAAAACATTTCCTGATGGCTTATGATATCATTCAGAACCTCGACAACATCATGCTATTAGTTTTAATGGTTTTAACTTGTGCGTCAATTATCCTATACGTTGTAAGACCAAAGAAGATAACCTTTGAATATCATGATGTATTATGTTATTACATTGTTTTTCCTGTGTGTTTTATGTTAACAATCATATTTCCATATATCATGCATGCGCTCACTACAGTCTGATCGTCGCCGTATAGTCATAAATATATTGATTATCCACAAGGATATGGTATTTTCGGATCTGGACAACATTCAGTCATATATTAATGTTAATTATGACAAAATATGTGGATGTCCGTCGCTGATATACGACAATGCGAAGCCTTAAAGCACGCAGACAAGCACCAGAGAGACAACTGCAGTTCTTACTACTGGATCTTACTGTAGCCAGGCCGAGGATGGAGGGGATAGCGGAGGAATGGTCAGAGTAAATGAACACAACTGTCTGTTTCTGTTTTATATTATTCAAAGTGGGACCCATTGTCATGAGTGTTATTCAAGTAGGTTCGGGTGGTGGGGGAGGAGGGGGAGGGGGTACTATGTCCGGTGTGGTCAAGGGGTCAAGAATTGGGTATACTTATGAGATACTGAGAGGAAGACCTCAAATTGTGCATTTTGGGGAGTTCTTGTTCACTCAAAACTGTAAAATATATATATCTTTTTACAGATGAGTTACTACTACTACTACTACTACTACTAATAATAATAATAATAATAACACTACCACTACCACTACTACTACTACTAATTATTAGTATTATAATAATAATACAAATTGCATTTATATATATTAATGCTATTTTATCATATATTTTATTAACTATCGTAAAGAGAGAGAAACAAGTCAAATTACTTATACTAAAAGCTCAGGTGGTCATATACACTGTACTTCGAATCCATGGCGACTGACTTGTTTAAGCAATATAATTAACGTAGAAATGGTTATGCAGATGGGTGAAACATTTCCTCAGACGTTCAGTACACACACTCACTCAGACCAAATACAGTTGACAGGATCAATATACTGCAATTATGTTGGTAACTAGGTTAAAATATACCACAGGGCAGATTAATATAGCCGCGATTGAACGAGAATGAAAGATGTGGAATTATTTGAAGAATACGGCAATTCTCTGAAGTACAATGATAAAAGATTCTCCTAGATATTACGAGTGGACAACTAATGGATGCACATCAAAGAACGCCTATACACATTGGTTCATTCATCAATTCTTTGAAGATGTACATAAATAACAATTTCTCATTAAGATTGTCATTTCTGGACAATTCCATACCTGGATATCCCTCAGCTGAGAGAATAGATATATACTAATACCGTACATTGGAGAATACAATAATTCTGAATATGTACAGAGATAAAATATTTCTCATTAATATTGTTACCATTGGACAACTATTAATAGTATTTTCGATTACACACTTACCTCAGACATACAAGAACATACACATTGGTCAGTACAGCAACTGTAGGAAGATGTACATCGATGAAGACTGCGCATTAATAGTGTTAGGAGCGGACCATTCTACACGAGTGCCCGCTCACTCCAACCATGAGAGAGTATCATACGTCGAAGGAATACAGATAGAAGTATAGATAACGATTCCGTATGCATGGTGTCAGTAAAAGACATGATTGTACGTTCACCGCAAAATCCTCAACCATGACAGATTATCATATATTGGAAAATACAGATATGAGTACAGTAGTAACGATTTCTTAGGTACATGTTGTCATTGCCAGACAACGCTCCGTGTTTGCACGTTCACCTCAATTATGATAGATTAGCATACATGGGAAAATAACCCAGATGTAAGTTCAGAGATAACGATTTCCTATGTATATATTGTCATTGCTAGACAACTCTACACTTTTGCTAGTTCTTAATCATGATATATTATTATACGTTGAAGGAATATTACCATCGAATACAGATAGAAGTACAGAGATAACGATTTCTTGGGTGTATTTCCACTACTAGACAACTCTAGACGTTTGCACGTTCACCGAAACCATGATAGATTATCATACTTTGAAAGAATACAGTACAGGGATAACGATTTCTTATATATTAGGTGCATTTCCACTAAGGCAACTCTACATGATTTCAGACTCACCTTATTATTAGTTCCGCAGGGATAACGGATTGGTAAACAACGACTGTCCTTACATCAGAAACCCTCTGTTTAATGTCTACGGCGTTCTATTAAGGGATGAACTCCTTATGTATGAGAAACAAACAACGACGATTGGTCAGAGTAGCCAGGTGCTGGCGGTCTGCTTGGCTAGGGATGAAAAGGGATCACACATCTTTCTTTGAAATCGTCCAGCGAAGTTGACGGTAGCTGTTGGCTCTGAGATATGAATTGAAAGGCTCACTTACAATACACACTCACTACTCGCAGAAAACTTGAGCAATACTGACACCAGGGTCGTTGCACTGCGTGGACTGACATCCAATACGAGTCAGTATCAGTTGTGGCCGCTGATTTGCTGAGTCGCGGCTTTTCACGTTATTGTGATAAATCCTGTCATCAGCCTTTCACGTTACGCAACAATGAAACACTAGCAGTAGCAGGGACCCAGTAGCAGGATCAGATTGTAATATAATATAATACCACGTGCTGGTGTACCACGTGTTGCGTTTCCTGAGACCATCATCCTTTGAAAATTGTTTCGGATCTCGGATCGAGTCGAAACGACTCTCGTTAGTGGTAATACATGAATATTATTCAACGAAGTCCTGAATAGAATAAACTGCATGTTAGGCACGACAACACGTTCATTATTGCGAAATACTCACTTTCTTCAACGACTGGCGTTATTGGTAACGCGTGTACGTTATTCTACGAGTTTCTTTTCCTAATATAATTTACATTAGTACCGCATGATAACCACGAGACCACTGAAGTATTGTGAAATACTCACTTCCTTCAACATATAAAATTCCATGGTGTTGTAGGCAAGCTTTTAGACCTTGGAGCACTTCTCTCCCACGGCATTGTACGTAGTTGTAATAGTGTTAGTCAGTCATGAGCGACGAATCGCACAGTTTATATGTGTTACCTATGTTCAAGTCCCCGATAGTAATCTGTTGCATGATTCCAGGTGCACTACAATACACTAGGCTTCATAAATAAGCCTGTTGTATGTCCTGTATATTCCATATTATCAGAATGAAGGTTTTCGCAGACGAAATGTTCGTTTTAATTCTACAGACACACCTAAATATCTGCTGTGCACAGAACATGTTGTGCATATTGGTGGGCGGGCATATATCTTAAGTCGGGATGGGCTGACATAGCAATTACAATAACGCTTTTATTACAACAAGAAATACCTTATGTTAAATCTACCAAGTCATTTGAAAAACAACAGCTTTCAATAGACATCCTTGTCGCAACCCAATTTCAAGAACATATATATTTTTATTATCTTTAGTGTGTATATATGTACAGAACGACCGCTATGTTACTTGCATAACTACATTTTCGAAAATAATGTTCCAATGTGGTACGACTAGCTAGACCCTAAAATAATATACTAATAGTTATTCTCTGTTATTGCTTATCAAAGGTTAATTAAGTTTACTATCTTGTCTGGGTTTATAGATCTTTTTTATTATTGACATGTTATGTACGCTGTGTGCACATGCGTATGTTCAGCGTGTCACGTTAGCATTAATGAACATAGTTTTCTATGGTGGCCTTCCAAGTCGATGAGTGTTGAGTAATAGTATTCACTAATGATTGCCTTTAAGTACCACAGGCACACGCTTGCGTGAAAATGTACATTTAGCTAATACGGGTGAAGTATAATGCCTTACATTCTGTTATTCCATGCAGAAAGTGATATTAGTAAATAGGTGAAGTAAGTCGTACGTTATTATAATACTCTGTTATTTCCACTGGACATGTCTGTCAAATGTGCCAGGTAAACAACATTGATGATCCATATAATCGATAAATAATATAATACAACATGCTATACAACAAACTGTCACTGATCGAACTTGACCGATGGCAACACTCTTTAGTATACAAAACATTCACCTTGGCCATATAATAGCCATTCTCAGCCGAATAATATCAATAGCAAAACGCACGATCAAGCAAACACATTGTCCTGTTGAAAGTATCTTAGCGGATTACGATCGCTGCATTGACGCCCATTAGCTAGGTGTTTTGATTTAGTGTTATGCTAACTGTACGCCTCGGGTGCGCTCGTGTCCGGGGTAGTGTGTGGGTATATCGATACGCCGTAGCGACTTGTCGCCGAGATATACACCCTCGGCGAGCCTCCGTACTACAAGGGGGATTTCCTTATCCACGAGTATACATGTCCCTGGCGTGTAGATATAACATAGACACCCGGGTGAACGGGTGATCAGTGTGTATATAATATATACCCCAATGACACCCGAGGACGGGTAGCGGGGGTAGAGATCACCCACACAATGGCCGACGGGGTCGCCCGGTGCCCGTTGCCTCCCGGCAAGATCTACCACTTTAACATCATCTACAATCACGCCCGATGTCCCCTGTCTGTCACCCCGGACACGCAACTGTCTCGGGCGTTCACCGAGCAGGTAGTGGCGACGCTGCAGTCCCTGGGGTACGTCAATAGCTACTACCAGGACCGGGACTGTCCCCCAGGGAAGACTCTCTTCACGGAGCTGGTGAGGGTGCTGGAGGGGTCCCAGTACACCCTGGTCATCCTCACGCCGGGGTTCGTCTCCGACTGCTGGAGCAGGTATGTCTGTATGACGTCATTCAGGAAGCTGCTGGATGTGGGTCACAGACAACACTTTATACCCATATCTGTGGGACTGAATGACGACAGACTCCCCGCCGAGGTGAACACGAACGACGTGCTGTTTTTCGATGAAGATTGGGCTGTAGATAAAGTTGCGTGGAAGAGACTTAGCGTTGTCATTGTGGAGAATATACCCGTGTCTGTAGTCAACAGAGACGACAGTCTTATTCAGGATCCTGAAAGCGAAGGTGAGTGCTCCCACCCCCCACCCCACGACCACCCCACACACACCCCCTCCATCGTACCCTAACCCACATTATCTCCATTTATTGATAAATTTCTCTACTGCATATATTATACTATCAAAGGTACAGGTATCAATAGCATTATATATATGTTCATTAATTTATTCTTCACATTTCTGTAATTATAGGGATGTACATTATAAAATTAAAGTCTTGTCGATTGTCTATTGTCTATATTAATATATTTAGTGCCAGTATCAACGTTTCGGCCACCAGGGCCTAATAATAATATCAACGTTTCGATCACTAAACGTAGCCTATATATATATAGCTCTTCAAACAATGACATATCTGTCAGCAACGTCAAAAGAACAATAATGTTCGATCTATACCATAGACCACGAGGTTCAAGTTTAAGACCTTCAAACAATGAAACTATTGTCAGAAACATTCGAAGGACACTTGGTGTACGTGAACTCTTTCAACGAATACCTGAAGCCCTTACTAGGGATACGTAAGGGCAGTTATTTTATTGCTATAATTGCATCATACCGTATCCGGATACTAGTGATGTGACTTACGGTATATCAAGATGTGGTATGTCCTTGATACAATCTGGCTTTTGATGTCATCAAATATAGGCAATAAATTCACATTACAACATAGACGAGTGCATTATGCAATACGTATATCATAACGTTTATAAAGTATTTCAACACTCGGGTCAGCGAAACCTGGTCGGTGTTTAAAATAGCTATAAATGTGTATAGCATGCCTTCATGTTTCAGTTGATTGCATTTCTTGCTGTCAAGGTGAACCTATACAACAATGGTGTTCAGTATTCTTGCAACATGCATGTGAGACCACACATCCTGTCTACTTTAATTCTACAGTCGTACAACGTACGTAATATTATCATAATCATAATGGCCTGATGCTATGACATATTGTATGTAAACGAGAAGTAGTCATACCAATGCAGTATTCACGATATATTTATTTCTTATTTGTATAATGCCTGCCATAATACATATAATATTATATTTCTACCTCCCACTGTATTGTATCTTTATTTCCTTCTTCTTGTTTGTATATAAATGTATCTCACTATAATCTTTGCATCAAATGTGCTATTATAAATTGTAAAAACGGTAACGAGAGGACTATGCTGTTAAACTTGCAGGGAATGGGTACCCGGAAGGATGAGATGGACATGTGAATGATAAGTGTGTATAGCCTTGACTTGACAGCTTGTGTTATATACTCCCCATGGAGTTGAGAAGGAATTAAGGGCAACATATTCATTGACCGGGTTAATAATGTAGGGCTATGAGAATACTTTCGAATGTGGATTTGGCGCAATATAAATTATCACATTACTTATTTATAAGTGTTTACTTTGTCTAATTCTGTTGAATTTGAGTCAATCACATAATTATATTGAAATCAACAGATATTAATATGAATTCTACTACGACTACCGCAGCCATAGTAGTAGGCTTCTGTCCATACCATGTTAGCTAAGGTTTGAAGGTATATTAAGCCAATTTTGTTATATGGTTACGAAACATGAGCTTTTCAAAACCTAAACGCAAATTTAATATGTACATATATAAAAAGGTTTACGGCAACTTATACCTGTGAAGAAAGGTACCCCGCTATATCTGGTTTACGGTGAATTTATGTTCCTTTCAGTGTCAGTGAAAGGAAAGATGTTATCCCTTTGGGCGAAAATATTAATAGGAAAGCCCACAAAGCTGGGTTATATTTTATACTTATTCTTGAATGAAGATGATATTAGCCTACTAGCGGAAACTCATGTAATGTCATGCTTGCGCAATCTGCTCAATACTACTGGATTCAGCAATATTTCATCTGGCGTCATCAATATGCAAACCATGTTTCATCTTCCTGGTTAAAGCCACAGGGGCGTGGCAAGCGGATACTGGAAGAACTTAGTTCAAAACCACTCAATATTAAATGTGTATTCAAAATAATATTTTTTTATATTTTTTTTCCAAATAAATGTGTTGTCAAATATACGATATTAGTAGAACATTAAATGGCATAGCCCTGCCAACCTGGGCTGGTATTCAAGGGGCTAAGTCAGTTTTTGCTATGTATTTGGTCATCAAAAACTGACTTAAGCCCTGGTCCTCCACCATTGAGCATTCATCCAAAGTCATCATGATCACTATTCTTAATATTTCATTCTTCTCTCCCCATATTTTCTTTCTCTTCGTTTGGAGTGATTTTCATCTAAGTTGTAATAGGTTGTAAGTTATAACCTATCCATTTCATCTCGAATAAGATATCTTTAAGCTAAAACCTTTCGGATACTGCAGACTGAACTGATATTGGAGCAGTATTTATCCAGATGTATTCCTATTTATCAGAATCAAAAGCCACACATTTACTTCATTATCGAACTTCAACACCGCGCTAACCAATAGCAACGGCAAGATGGATTAACACACCCATATACAACAGAATATTTTCCCTCTGTCAATGAAATGCTACAGTATTTATAATAAGTACCATGACGTTTTTAAATGTTCATACATTTCCAACCAAAGAAACAAGTATATCTCCTCGTAAATACCTGTCCAAACTATCCATCCTATTTAAGAACAAGAAAACTAGTGTATTGAAAAATCTCAGTGTATTCTGTACTATCATCATACATTCTAAGAAACGAAACACTTCCTACCAAATCTAAGTGTATTCTGTACTATTATCATACATTCTATGAAACGAAACACTTCCTCACAAATCTCAATGTATTGTGTACTATCATCATACATTCTAAGAAACGAAACACTTTCTAACAAATCCCTGTCCACGATTGTCATATTCCTTTGGCAACACGAGTATTCTTTGACAAACGTTCAACAATTTAACCATTAATTACACTATTCTACTGTTACCACTTCAGCTCCAAAACAGTTCTTGACATCACTGA
>JAVCKZ010083578.1:0-12434 GCA_034780755.1 Lepetodrilus elevatus
TCTAGTCTAGAAAAAGTTGGTTGTGGTTTGTTATACGCCAGGTTGGGGTTCATCTCCCAAAATCGGGTTTGGCCGCTTCTCTATAAGTTACTTCATACAATTTTACTTACAATATTTTGTCGAGATAGTGTTTTTATGTATTCTGAAATATTCTGACGATGTACCTGCTTGACTCACAATTGAATTACTGGTATGGCTATGTATACGTGTAGGTGTTTTGGCAGTCATCAAATTGAAGATTGCAGAAGCTTTGAATTCAAGATTAGCTCAAAGTGTACCTGCAGTGTTCATATTGTACGTATGTAGATTTGATTTTCACTATCAACTGAGTACTGTGTGTTTCATGTGTACATACGGTATGTCTGTAAACATGTATTTTTCATGTTTCAGGTATGTGCACTTATTTTTCAACATGATGGTTCAGATCTGTGTTGGGGTTCCTCTAGAGATGGTGCACGGTTCCTGTAGGATTCTCATGGTGTACTTAGCCGGGGTTCTGGCAGGTGAGACCACTGCACAATAGGATATCATAAACACTGCACAATAGGATATCATAAACACTGCTTTATATGATGAATGTGTACACAATGTGTGTTAGAGGATACCTTCTATCAATTAAATGAGCTGATTAGCTTGTATGTATAATATTAATAAATACCATAATCATTCACAATCTGATTTTCAGTCATCCTGTATAAGAAACCTTACTTTCTGCTGAACATTTCACAAGTTAGAATGCTTTGTTGTTGAATGGTTCCATTTCTAAATGGTGAATTGTTACACTGACATGCTTGGTTGAGAAATTGCAAAGTACTGCCAGCAAGCAATGCTATTTGATTATACACTGTATACATGTATATATATACAGACATGAGGTGAAATGACACAGACTTGTCTGGAAGCCAAGGCACTATAGGCATACTTATTTGTTTTTGATGATCGTTACCAAGGAAGATCTTGTTATAGGGGCATTCTTTGGTAACAACATCAAATAACATTAGGTATACCTCAATTCTGGGTTCAGATCATTAACTGGGTTTGGCTGTCAGACTAGGCTTTCATGTTGGACATAACACTGAGCTGAGCTTCCTGGTTCCAGGGTCTCTCGGGACGTCAGTGTTTGACATGGACGCCTTCCTGGTGGGCGCCTCGGGAGGAGTCTACGCATTGCTAGCAGCTCATGTCGCCAATATTCTGCTGGTAAGTGTGTACTGGTATACACATATACATGTCATAATCAGCAAACTGCACAATGTACAGACCAGTGACATGGCTAGACTTTGAAAGACAAACAGCTAGGATATCGATATAATATTGTTTTCTCCAAAAATAGATTGTTTAAGAAAATAACATAATAAACAATAAGGTCCTTTTGTCTAATAGCTAGTTCTTGAGTAATCCATTACGAAATTACAACAATGTCATGTAGTTGGGGCTTTTTAACTGTAATGTTTGTTAAGAAACTATGAGTTAATGTTTGATGAGTTAGATATAGATCTATACCATTACCACTATAATGTACATACAGCAAGGTGTATGGCATTGGTGCATGTTGTTTTAATGGAATTTTCCAGTAAATTAACCTGGTATTGACCTTTTGGGAGGTAATTTGTGGTAGACTTGAAAAATTGATTCTAGTAATTTCTATATACCGGTAGTTGCATTACCTGCAAGAAACATAAATAAAATATGTCATTCTGCTATTTTCACACAATCAATGAACTACTGGTTATTATTCTGACTTTGTAATACATGTAGTATCAATACATCTGTTTTCTCCGGAATATAAATGCTATTAATTGTCATTCTGCAGTAGTAAGACAGTCTATCTTGAAATGATTATTAGCTTATCCTGTGTGTATTTTGGACTTCTAAAAGTAAATCACATAAATAATAGCTAAACATTATTATTTTATATAGATATATTTATAAGTAGGCCATTATTTGTAGTTATCTGCCATATATAGCATTCATATTTATGTCCTTGATAAGTATTGACACACTATTGTGCTCTATATGGAGAGTTGAGTGCAACATGGTGCTAAGTGCTCTTTTCAGACTCTGAGTAAAATCAATCTTAAGTTTGTCAGTTTACTATTAGATTATCACTTGGCCCATACATAAATTAGTCACTAATAAGAATACTAGTATATTGAACAATCATAAAAGGAACATATTTAAAAAAGAATAGTGATAGGTGTTGATCTACTGCTAGTAATACTATTTTGTACAGAACTGTGCATATTAGGTAGCTTTTAGAGGCGTTTTACTGTTGATGAAAACAAAATGCAAAAAGAAAAATGTGCAAACAAATATATTTTTAATTGTTTTAACTTGAATATTTATATTTTTACAGAATTTCACTCACATGGAGTTAGGATTACTAAAACTGGCAGCTATTTTTCTTATAGGTAAGTATTCTTGAAGAAATACTAAGAAATCACCAACAACTTTATCTCTTTTACAGTGTGATAGCTATGACTTCTATGTAGTATCTGAGGTCTATGATTTCCATTTGATGTCTATGTGATGTTAGTTAATCATCCTTGGTCTGTCAGTACCAGCCAGTGCTCGCAGGTTTACTGCAAGATTCAGCGCTACAGATGTTGTTGGTCCTCCTTCCCTAAACTGACTAGCCGTATTATACGTGAAAGAATCTTGAAAGTGGCTCTGAACTTCAACTAATAAACAAGTAAAGAATCAATAATTATGATGTTTAAGATGTTCAGATTATGATGCCTTTATCATGCTATCTAAATGATGTCTATTTGATGTTGTATTTCCAGCAAGTGCAGACGTAGGTTTTGCAATCTGGGACCGCTATGTTCACAAGGATGTGGTACCTCCGGTGGGCTACGTGGCACATCTGATGGGGGCTCTGGCGGGACTGACTATAGGCCTGGTTGTGCTCAAGAACTTTGAACAGAAGCTGCATGAGCAGTACGTCTGGTGGATAGCTCTGGCCGTGTACCTGGGCTGTGTGGTGTTTGCGATATTCTGGAACATCTTCTACTATTGACAGTGGCTTAACTACTGACAATAGGGCATCTACAGTGGTCGCCAGCAATAAGAATGTTAAGGAAGGCTTCGTGTGTCGTGGGATGGAAGGTATACCACAGAGAGGGAGGGAGGCTATTCCAGTCTAGTCCTGCAGACCTGGGCTGCGTTCAAAGACACAAGGGCTTCTAAGCCGCTTATCAAACTAGCCACTTTCTCAAGAGTCACATGAACTGTACACGGGACATGGAACCAGTTTCGCTAAGTGGCTTACTCATCCCTGTGCTGATTGAATGCAACCTTGGAGTTTATTATCATTGAAGCCTGGAGTGCTCCGCTAGTGGGATACAAGGATGTGCTGGTGATATGAATATAGAGCAATCAGTTCTGTATATGTTATCTCTAGGTTTTGCTGGTGGAATGGTGCAATGAATAGGGCAGTGGATTACAAAATCAGTATTTGAAGTCAAAGCTTTGTTTTGTGTTTTCTTCTCATCCATAGAAAAACCATGTTGAGAAATAGCATGAGAAACACGTTACTTTTGTTGCTGCATGGTAACCTCACAATGCAATGTAAACAGATATGAAACCATAGAAATGATGTGTAAATATGCCTGTTAATGAACTCAATGAACTTACCAGTAAATTTAAGGGGAATTCCCTCATTTCTTGAAATAAACTCTGCTGAATTTTGAACTCGCTGTAACATGAGAAAATAAATCAAACCCAGACTCAAGTTATAGCACCGAGTCAATGGGAAAAATCTCAGGTGAGCAAATTCTCAAACTCAAGTTTGTTTCGAGAAATTGGGCCTGACTTCTCTTTGGGTGAATTTCAGCCTATGATACCATATACAGCTGATCATTCCCTTGGTACCAGTAACATTACACTTGTACTAACTAACCACCATTGGACCTTCCATATCAGAAATCAATAGTAAACTAGTACTAGTAATCAAAGGCTAAGGACACTGGATACAGTCATAGTCTTAAGTTTGTTTGTTATACCCACTGGAGCTAAACTTCTAGAATTCCAAATGCTGTATTGAAATCCTCTACAAATGTTGATGTATTTCTGCTGTATCTGGGCTGTTTGTGTCTGGTACACGTCCAGGTTGTCAGTCTCTGGTCAATACTTACCCGGGTCCACTGATGGCAGCAGTCTAAATAAGAAACACGTTAGGATCAATGATTACAAGGTTAATGAGTGCATTGGATTGCAGCATGTCGTGGCATAGCTCGAGATTCCTCTAGCCTTCCCTGATGGCCATAAGTGACTTTGTATAGGAGTATGGTCAGCAGGAAAGGCTAGAGGAATCTGGAGCTATAGAAATGTCATGCTATACTGTCCTAACTCTGGACTACACGCATTGACTACCTACATACAGTACTAGTAGAACATCTCTCATAACATGTGCCTGGGTTTCAAATGTCTATGTTCATGTTAGAGTTATTAGTTGGTTCATTAATGTATAAAAGTATTATTTTTATAGCTATTAATATCTTTGACCAAGATGGTACAATGCATGACTTATTTTAGTTCACTGGGTACTCAGTACATATATGTACATACTGGTATATTAGTATATGCACTTACCTGTACTGTAAAAAATATATGGGTACATTGAGTATGGCATTTTTTAAAGTACTAGTATACAATCATTTGTTATTTAATTATGTGTAATGTCATCATTCTAGTCACTCATCTTTCCCAGTCTGCTGCAATCAACAGTATTTATCAAAGATTTCTGCAGAGATGTGAATCAATAGGTCATTCAATTCATAGACTACCATGCTTATATTATCAAGAATTTATAGCATATAGAATGTATATGAAAACCTAACTCTATGGTCTGTAATCTGGTGGCACAATCCAGTTTAACACAATCCAGTTTAACACATATCTTTGAAGGCAAATGGCATAGCATTGTTTAGTAACTAGATCTAGGTGGTAAGTAAATAACTGCACTATTTTGCTTATAAAATGTTATTTTAGACAAATACTGAAACTGAAAGTATTTTAGTATACCGGTACTAGTAAGCAACACACACCAGCAAGAAGGAAACATTTAATTAAGGGATAGAGTACGGTCTACCCTATATATCCGCTATACTGTATTACAGTATAGTTTCGCCCTGAACTATTATAGTTAAAGTACGAGGACGCCAGTGACTGGTCCAGTGTACATCCGGTATTGATCATCTATCACCTTCAGCATCTGTACATCATCATCACATTGTCATTGTCAATATCACATTTATTTATTCATGTCTTCTTAATAAAATCTTTTATAAATATTTCTGATATTGTAGTATGTTGTATTTTACTCCAGGGAACTAGTAGTCAGTGAAATACTACTGCAACCACTACGGGGAAAGTCAAGCAGGGTTGTAGCTGCATCCACATCAATTTCATAGATAACTTTATTTTAAAACAAAACATAAACTTTTAATAAACAACAGAGATAATTAAAGGTTAACTATACTGGTGAGCATTAACATTAAAAAAACACATTTTCTATTTACTAGAAGTAGGTATGGACAGAATTTCGACCAATTGATCTTTCACCTATTTCAGTCCAACGAAAGTCAAGTATTTTGATGTTTTAACCATGTATATATATTATCAGTCCGCTTCTTTTGATTGCTACTAATTGAAGCAGGCGTATAATAATATTTCGTCAACTACCACTGTGACTGAACTGAAGAACGGGAACTCCCGTTAGATATCTGTACATTTATTCGAGATGAAATAATTTGTTTTTATAATGTAACACTAGCCAGCTAGACTACTTTATAATAAACACGCTATATACAAGCAACACAAAGCCTACACATTGGTTTGAAATGTTAATACAAAAACAAACTCGATGAAGTGTTCGTAAAAGGTCATCACCAAGAATAGGAATGGTGCAAACATATTTACATTTCACGAAGAGAGAAAGTCAAGTTAATATACAAATATAACAAAGACGTACATGTCACAAAACGATGTAGTAGTATATATTTGTTTATTTTTAAAACATTAATTAAAATTCTAGTAGTACGTAAGTATGTTGTACTGTATTTGCATTAATTAGTTGTTCTATCGATCTTTATCTCACTCGCCTCATTTGGATACTTGGTAAAAACCAGCCTGTATATGTACCTCTGTATATGCACAATACCCAGTGCCTAGTGCCCAGTGCCCAGTGCCCGTCATCAAAGCTATGTTCTCCCAACCATCTGTTCTGTTCTGTAGTTTACGTAGATAGTTTGCGGCCACGATCCCACTCGGACATTGATGTCCACAAACTGGACACATAGAAATGAGGTAACCTATCCCCGGGGGTCCGGAACCTGCACCATCCTTCGTTGACGGGTATCCCTCAGGACAAGTACAACTTATTATAATTAATTGTCGCTAACTTTCTGGAGTAACAGCTCCAGCACATCTTGTATATGCACGCACCAGTAACATTAAATGTCCGTACTATATATCTAGGTTAGTTACATCATAGGTTATTGTTCCCCATATGTACACGACCCTAAACCATTTCAGAAACTTGACTATTGGGGACAATTGATCTGATTTTCTTCGCCATATTCTGACATCTTTGGCCATTGTCTTCTTTAATGCGCCAATGGACCAATGGACCAATGGACCAATGCGCCAATGCACCAATGGTAAGGTTTTTCAGACGATGGTTCCTGGCCTGTGTTTACGAAAGGTCCTACTGTGCTTCGGGCGCAAATCCGAGCTTACGCCATGCTTTTGTCACACTAGGACGTTAGAAATGCCTCAATTTACGCCCACTACCAGTACTGGAGCTTGGGCTGAGTGTTACGCCACGATGTCATGCCTCCACACCCTCCAAACACCATCAATCACATGGAGCATTAGCTTGTCCTCAGTTGACCACTTAACTTGCCATCAGATCATCATGATGCAAATCATGCTAAACAACATGCCAAACACCACGCGATATACTAGTAATACATCAGGTGGAACACCATGCTAAATAGTATAGATGTATTAGATACTATGCTGAAAACGAGCCAAGCACCATGCTAAACAACATGCGATACACCATCAGACACGCCGTACTAAATACCATATGCTAGACCTTTCTTTGGTGATGATTTGCGAGCAACAGACGTATTTACCCACTGGACGCATATATTGCATTCACACCATTCCTCAATGTTCTGGTCGACAAACGTTTCTTGGATAGCCATTGTCACAAATGATACACGGCGCAGTAGTAACTAAATGTAGACTGCTCGATGTCGCTTGGGGGTCATCCAACTCGTAGCAGACCACTGACAGCATTGCCTGTGTTCTCCAACCATTCTGATGCATTTGTCAATAATGCTGTCATATTGGACTTCATTATGTCAGCGGGTGAGCCTTCACTGTGCATTCATATGGTATTAATTCCTTGGTGTTATCAGTTAACAGTTCATCGCTCAGTGCCAGGACCAGGACCAGGACCAGGGAGTACACGTGATGAGGTCTGGCAGAGACATGAAGCCAGCAGTGTCACGAGGCACAGGCACTTGTTACTCTTGTAGCAGGCCAATATTCAATACATTATTTAAAAATATACAATACATTATTAAAAAATATAATTATGTATAGATGTAGTGATATTATTTTGAAATTGTTATTATTTTTATAGGGACCCATCGACGACATAATTAGTATTATCTATATAATTATATGCCATCGATGGGTTCCTATTTTATATTTTTATTTTTATTTCAAAATATTATCACTTCATCTAGATACAACACAATACTGTATATATTTTAAATAATGTATTAAAACAGAATATGTGTCTGTGCATAAAGACACTGCTGGTTTCAGGTATGCCGCACCGCCTCATCACATGCACAGGAGTGTCTGGCAGGGCCTTGAAGACAGGAGTGTCTGGCAGGGCCTTGTATTGAAGACAGCAGTGTCATGAGGACACACAGAGGTGTCACAGTCCACAGTCGCTACTGGAGTTCACCTTGGAGTGGCAGACTCCGCTGAAGAACTGTACAGACACAAGTCAGCTGTCTCCGGTTCTACACGGCTTCTTTTGTCTGATTGATAACCGGTCCTACGATTGTTCATTGAACACCACGATCAGACGTTAAACTATATAATAAGTAGCGCTGCTAAACGTAATTTCTTGTATTAGAGGAGAACCGACAATTGCAATACATGTTATAATAATAATAATGTGAACATTTATATTGCGCCAAATCCATCCTTCAGAAGCTACATTACGACCCCGGTCATTGGATCAATGTGCACTCATTTAACCTTCTCAACTCCCTATGGAGTATACAACACAATTTGCCGGTTACGGCGCTAGAAGGTTTTACATTCACAAATCCATATATCTATACATTTTTCCATTGTTTGTTTGGCGATTTCTCGTTGGATTTTCTTGGAGACAAACCCTTGTCTCTTGATCAACATTTCCCAACAATAATAATGATTACAATTAATATATATCGGAAGTAATAACCAGATTCACTTTATTTCCGTATTGGTCTAGTCTGATTGTCTGCAGTGGACGGTTGGTGTAGGTTACATGTCAGAACATACACCAGTCATGCCAACTCTACACGATGCTCATTACACGACTACATAAGAGCTGGGCGTGTGGCGCCCTCCAGTGTTATATCAGATAGTAAGTTTAAAAGAATGTCAGACACCGTTAGTCGCGCATTGATCACTTCTAAAGACATGTCGCCTTTTATACACACGAATAGCTGAGTTGGTCGACACAGTGCATATACATTTAGCATGCATTATGATATCCAGTGCTAGAGAAATGCGTGCAGCTGAATTGATTGCTAATATTGGTTACGTTACATTTGAATTCAATACCGTGACATTAGCCCCATATATCACTTTCTGCGTCTGGTGGAAGTCGTGTAATTCATCGTCCTAAAATCAATGAAAGTAATGGGACATGGTCGGTTACAGGAAGGATATGTGGTGTTGTATGTGAAGACTAGTTCTATGTGGTGTTGTATGTGAAGACTAGTTCTATGTGGAGACTCGCAGTGGAAGATTAACAAGTGTGAATGGACTTGCTCTATATTTCAAAGTGTGAACGAATCTTGAAAGCGGTTCTAAACCAATTTTTTTTTTTTTAGGTGACATCATGTAATACAGCTCCCATACAACCATCTAGAACCAGATAGGTGTACAAAACAGGCAAAAGGAAAACAAAAAAATAAAAACAAACAAACAAACAAACAAACCAAAATGTAAATGGGTATAACACAGATATGTATCTATCAATTACAGTCGTCCATGATAACTGGGATGAATCCTTAAACTAAATTACCGTCAGAGAAATTTAGTAAATAGTTTCGGAAATACATGTATATCCAAAACAAATTGGTTGTAATTAATACTTCTCATACTACATCAACAACCTACTATTCAAGATTGTACAGACTGGTATTATAATTAGCGGCGATTCATGGCGTATAGTATTGTAGTACTGGAAGATACTGGTTATGGAAACACAATCGATATCGGTCACTCAATGCTACAGTTGATTCTCGCTGATGTACTGCCACAGGCTTTGCTACAGGTGTTATAGGTGTATCACTACAGGTGTTATAGGTGTATCACTACAGGTGTTATAGGTGTATCACTGTTAACAGCCGCGAGATGCCATCTTGCAAACAGCGACCACACAAATAAAGCCAAAATAGGAGGTCCGCCACACCTATTAACTACATCAACTGATTATCAATGTTATATAATCAAATAAGTACTTTAACCGAGCATTCATATGAACGCAATCATTCAATTCCACCACTAGTTTGATGCATTCATACGTCTAGTTCATACGTCTAGTTCATTCTAGTTCATACGTCTAGTTCATACGTCTAGTTCATGCGTCTAGTTCATACGTGGTAGCAGTATTGATCGACGTGAAACTAATTTTAAATATCATTACTTGAATCTGTTTCTGTTTACATCGCTGCGGCTACAACGTTCCTATCTTAACGCTGATTTTCTATTGTTAAATTTCCATTATATCTGAATTATGTGTACGGTAGAGTGAAACTAAATAATGTATTTATGCATAAAGTTTAGGCCTACGAAATAACTTGCATCTTTTGACTGCCAAACTACATTATATCAATTACGCTGAATGCTCTTTTCCTGTACTTTATCATCCTCTAAATAACTCTAGCTCGTTAAAACTTTATGCAAGCACTAAGCTGTCCGCAACACTTGGCGTGATGTGTGTAGTGGTAATAGTATTGCCCGTAATTGGCCGGCATTTGCCAATCACAGGTCTTGTTATGAGAGCAGATGAAGTCTTTACCACTGAATATTGCGCATTCATCACGTGACGGCCGAGAATGCAGAGAACATTCAGACTTCTCAGCACAGATCTTTGTAACCTCTCATGTTTCCATCCCTCTCTCATCGTATTCATGTTTCCATCCCTCTCTCATTGTATTCATGTTTCCACCCCTCTCTCAGTGTATTCATGTTTCCATCTATCTCTCAGTGTATTCATGTTTCCATCTCTCTCATCGTATTCATGTTTCCATCTCTCTCTCAGTGTATTCATGTTTCCACCTCTCTCTCATCGTATTCATGTTTCCATCCCTCTCTCAGTGTATTCATGTTTCCATCCCTCTCTCTCTCATCGTATTCATGTTTCCATCTCTCTCTCATCGTATTCATGTTTCCATCCCTCTCTCATCGTATTCATGTTTCCATCCCTCTCTCATTGTATTCATGTTTCCATCCCTCTCTCATCGTATTCATGTTTCCATCTCTCTCATTGTATTCATGTTTCCATCTCTCTCATTGTATTCATGTTTCCATCCCTCTCATTGTATTCACGTTTCCATCTCTCTCATTGTATTCATGTTTCCATATCTCTCTCTCAGTGTATTCATGTTTCCATCTCTCTCTCATCGTATTCATGTTTCCATCCCTCTCTCAGTGTATTCATGTTTCCATCCCTCTCTCATCGTATTCATGTTTCCATCTCTCTCTCATTGTATTCATGTTTCCATCTCTCTCTCAGTGTATTCATGTTTCCATCTCTCTCTCATCGTATTCATGTTTCCATCCCTCTCTCATTGTATTCATGTTTCCACCTCTCTCTCATTGTATTCATGTTTCCATCTCTCTCATCGTATTCATGTTTCCATCTCTCTCTCTCAGTGTATTCATGTTTCCATCTCTCTCTCATCGTATTCATGTTTCCATCCCTCTCTCATCGTATTCATGTTTCCATCTCTCTCATCGTATTCATGTTTCCATCTCTCTCATCGTATTCATGTTTCCATCTCTCTTCAAAACAGAACATAACTTTTATTGACTCCGGCAGATCTAGAGAACCTCTGCATTATGAGGTACACAAATAAAAACAGAATAGAACATAGTAATTCAATGTTGTGTCTTGTAGTATTCACGCGTACATTTACAATACACCATACTGGAAAGTTTAAAGCCGTCATTGGATCAGTGTACAAGCACTAGTCCAGGCCCCCAGATTACTAAACCTTTCTGAGTACGATTTCATACTCAACTCAGAATTGTGTTCATAAAACGTAATGTGACGTCATAGTCTGAATACGTTTTTGTGCTCAATCTCGGGGCCAGAAGGTCAGCTTCCTTCGCGACTCAAGTTGTCGTGTTCCGGGCGCTAGAAGGCTGGCCTTCATGTTGTCATCATATACTGCCGGGTGATCAGAGACATGTTTACCTAAGGTAACACCTAGGAACAAATCCTAGGTACACTGATGTTTTCGGGCACCCATCAACGCACTAGTCTGGCCCGAGCATGCTTAATATTCAACCTTGGCGGTCAGCATACTATTAATACAGGGCAATGAACTCAGTGCAAGAGAGCATTATCAAACTTTGACGATATATTTCACATAGGCATAGTTGAGCGAAATATTGTTATAAATGATTGAAAGTATAGCCTCAGACTACATCTAAATGAATACAATTACGTTGGCGATATGTCATACTTGTAGAACACAATTCAAACATGGGACAGCGTCTGATAACGTGGCAATATTGGTGTGCACTACTTCAGAGACACCTACTATTCGTGTGTGTCACGTGATTCAACACGACTATAACGTTGTAGAGGATGGCGATGTCCGACAAACGTTCTGATGTCCGTCATTTGATATTCTGAGTTGAAACCAAAACCAATCTGTACAGATACAGTGTGGTATTCATTAGCACTAATTGGTGTGTGGAAATAGGGCAGACGTTATTTGAAAGTATGTTCACAATGTCATGTCATGTAGATATATGTCTCGATGTTCTTTCTTTCTGTTCCTCTCTCCTCTCCTCTCTCTCACCCCCAACGCACACACACACACACACACACACACACACACACACACACACACACACACACACACACACACACACACACACGGTCTCTCTCTCTC
>JAVCKZ010083589.1:0-12432 GCA_034780755.1 Lepetodrilus elevatus
AATAATAATAATAATAATAATAATAATAATAATAAATAATAAATAATAATAATAATAATAATAATAATAATAATAATTATCATTATTATTGATAATAATAATAATTATTACTATTAATACTTTTATGGTGCCAAATACATATAAATTAACATGTTCTCAAGGCACTACAATTTATAACTGAATGAAAGTATATCTGTAAGAGTGGCATGTACATTCACCAACATGAAGCTCATGGTGTTGTATTTACGCATAAAATTCAAGCTGGCACTACTTAAATAGTGTGTACTTTGGTTAGTAAATTTGTTATAAATATGGCGCCCGAGCTGGGTATAGGGCGGCCCACAACCTACCAGAGACTGTATTGATTATCTGACACGGTCTGATGTATCACCTGTCTTTAGGTTGTTATTAATAAAAAATATCACAGCCAGGGATAATTGCTTTCAGACATACAACTGTTCCCCCAGTTCACAAAGAATAAGTCCCCTGACACCATTAAAGTGCCCATGTCTGAACATATTTGTGATTCTTGCTTCTGTTCTGTCTTAATTTTCAGTTCAATGTCGAGAATTGCAAATATGACAATAATGCTGAATATAGATGGAATTGTTCTATAATTTAATTACCAGTATTGTAAAGGGTTAGAGTTGTATTACTAGTTTATTATTGAAGAAATTATGTAGAGGAAATCTGTTATTATTGTGTGTGGTGTGTAGGTAAGGGAGGTAATTAGGTAATCATCCCTGTTCCAATCTCAGACCGTTGTTATGCTCTTCAGTAATGTGTTCCAATCTCAGACCATTGTTATGCTCTTCAGAAATGTGTTCCAATCTCAGACCGTTGTTATGCTCTTCAGTAATGTGTTCCAATCTCAGCCAGTTGTTATGCTCTGTTATGCTCTTCAGTATTGTGTCAATTTCAGCAGGTGTCAGTTTTGAAATGGATTTTAATTGTTATTTTCATGAATTATTCATTGGGTATACCATACCCTGAGTCATACCTTTTTACCAATTAGATCCATCCATCTTGAAACCATTGCTAAGGTCGGAGTTAACATTACCTTTTAGTGACACCATTTTGAATAGGAGGACCCTGCATGGGTGAGATTTGAATTCGGACCATTGGTTTGGTAGTCCGACTCTGAATTCTTATCACAATCCTATTTTAGCCATGGATATTATTAACCCTCTCTCTTCTGGAATATACAGACACTGCTCATTTGGGCATTTCCGGTTGCCGCCAGCATGTAGGGTTAAAGTTCTTTGATTGATTGATCAAAAATGCTTGATACACACCAAGTAAAACCTCATGGTATTTTTATGCCTTGTATAATTATATTAATAATATGACAAGTTTTCAATTCCTTTAAATTCTGTTATACAAAAGGATAGGACTTTAAAGTCTTTATAGCATGGTCTGTTATCAGAAATAATTATATCTTGATAGTCTCGCCATCAGGTTCCGACAAATCTGTAATCATGTCAGATACGGACGGACAATTAATCATCACTGAGGTGCGTATGCACCTGCCTCTTAACGAGCATGTACTTGTAGTACGACAAGCCCACCAATACATCAGAATGATGCATCATGGGATACACACATAACACGTGTAACGGTCGCATGATCAACAAGGATTATTTGTAATTATCTTTAACAAACGAGCGATAATCTTCAATATGTCACAATTAAAATAAATGATTACTGAATTATGTATAGAAATGTGCTATCTTGTCTATTTTCTTGATTGAGAGACAGTAATTGTACTGAATAATATGTTAGCGGTAGTACAGTTATGTACTTTATAGCATTGAAGTGAAGTTAACTGTTGTTGACATAAAATTTATTAAAGTTGAAAACGTAATAAAAATTAACAAAAATTAAATTTGATATACTAATTTTGGCAAAATCTTTGCATCCAATATTTTACATTGATCATGTAAATTTATTAACTGATATGATTTACATCAACAGACATCTGTGACCAAGGGTAAGCCAATAATTTATGATCTGTTCTCTCCATTGTGTACACTTCGTTTCCAATATTCTCTCATTTCCCCATTGATCTCCTAAACACAAATTGATGATCCTTTAAGTCTGTGGTCAGCAAATCAACTAATCTCGCTTTGTAAGTCCCATTTTACTGGGTTTCCAATCAATGTATTAATGATGGCTACATGATTAAGGAAGGGATCATTAAAGACATCGTTATTGGAAGTTTCCTAGTCACAATGAATAGACTGACCAACACAAGAAAGTAGTCAAGACTAACCAATGAATAGACTGACCAACACAAGAAAGTGGTCAAGACTAACCAGTACAGGATAGTGATCAGTTGAGCTTCTTTGATGTTTGTTTTTTCCAGGGTTCATAACAACCAAGTTACCTGTACTTGTACGTTTACAATTGCCATGGTTACAAACAGGTGTGTTTGTTTTTCTTTCAGAGCTCTAACTATTATCTGAATGGGGAGATTTTTCAGGAAAAAGATAATGACAATAGTGGTGTTTTTAAAAATAATATTTGTCTGGATTTACTTTGAAGTTTTTTATTGACAGAAGTATTGAAATTGTAGTGAAATTTTGTCATTAGAGTGGCCTATTTTACTAGTGGTATATAAGTGGCGGAATTGATGTGTATGGGTATTTGTGTTAGATTTGTGAATGAAAGCTGCAGTTGATGCATGTTTCTGTGGGATGAATGCCTGAGGCAAAGCATTGTAGAAAACCTTGGAAATCTTTGAAAGTGTTCATTTATGATGAATGGTTTGACTTTAGTGGCTGTACAAAAGTTTTTTAAATTTTTTCTTTCACATTGTTCAATAAGGGCACTGTGATGCAAATACTAGCCAAGAAGAGAATAGAACTGCTTTAACTGTTTTAACAAATCATGCATACCTGAACTCATTTCAGGCCAAATACCTGCTGCGCTGCAGTGGAATGCTTTTAACTAATTTTATCAAGATAATTATATTATAGCAGCTAATTTTAACTCTATTTTCTGGAAAATTCATTCCTTATCATTTGGAGATAGAGATGGAGAGAGAGAGAGACAGAGAGAGAGAGAGAGGGAGAGAGAGAGAGAGAGAGCAACACATCTTTCCTCATACTGATCAGATGAGGTACACACACACACACACACACGAGAAGATGGTCATAAACAACAATGAGAACATGTATTGTAATCGCCCCATGCTGTTGGGGATATTTAGACTTCCACTTGGTTTTAATGACTGCCTAACAGCAATTAAACAAAAAAAATTTTTAAAGTCGATATGGGCCCTCCATGTTTCCAATGGTTTACGACTCTAAGGTCAAACCTAGGGTCAAACTGCATTGAGATTTTAATTGGACAATTATTACTTTAGCAATTGTCTGATTTTATTTATGTCTTTCTCTCCCTTTTTTTCATGAACCACCAGATTATCTTAATTGAATTGAATAGATTTATAGTTGATAAATTTGCAGTTTACTTGAAAAAGGGCCTTGGTATAGGAAGGTTGGGTGGTGTTAAATTTAATGAAGAAAATGTACTAAAATCAGGCAGTCAACGTGTCATGATAAGGTGGGTGAAGTTATCAGAGCTACACTCATCTTTATTGGCCAATTAATACTGATACCATAAGTGTTAAATATTAGTATGACCACAGTAATATATTAGTATGACCATATTGTTATCTATTAGTATGATGATAGTCATGGCGGGTGTTATATATATTAGTATGACCATATTGTTATATATTGGTATGATAATAATCATGGTAAGTGTTAAATATAAGTATGATTGTGAGTGTTATATTAGTATGACCATATTGTTATATATTAGTATGATGATAGTCATGGTGAGTGTTAAATATTAGTAAAACCATATATAGTATTTTATATTATTATGTTAAAAGTTAAGGTGAGTGTTAAATATTAGTATGACCAAAGTGTTATATATTAGTATGATGACAGTCATAGTGTGTGTTAAATATTAGTATGACCATAGTGTTTTATATTAGTATTAGTATATGGAGAAAGTTATGGTGAGTGTTAAATATTAGTAGATGGTAGTGTTTTGACTTCAGAATAGTGACAGTCATAGTGACATCTTCAAATTCATTATATGCATGTATTCTGCTTTGTATTAGCATGTATAGACTGCACATGGCCTATTTTTTAAGTTGATAAATGATCTTTTCAGAACAGTAAAGATAAATTTGTCAAGTATTCATGAATTCAGTGTTAATACTTGTGTTCCTTTCATACTCAATCAAAGCTTGGATGCTTATTTATTCACACAAAAAATGCATGTTTTGTTTATCGCCAAAATACATATTTATGATGGAGCTTTGGTCTTTGTGAAGCAGTGTACCTGAACTAATGTGAAAAAAGGGCCACAGTTATAGGGTCATGTATCTGAGAGCATTAAAAGCCAGCAGCTGAAGACACAAGGATAATTGCCATTGTTTTTTAACCTAAAAAAGGGAGTTATATTTTGGGTTGACCTGGGTCATCGTGAATTCCGGATGATTTTGGGGTCTCTTTGATGTCATTTAGGGACCGACTGCTGTATAGGGATACCTGTGCAGTACGGTCATGGTGTCCGAAACAGCTGAAATAGAGTCATGATCATTAGACATATTCCATTACAATAGGAAAGATATTTGTTGAAGGGGATAGGGCAGGGAGAGCTACTATGCCCGGTACCTTTCATACACAGTGGCAGCATTTATGTTAAAGAAGGCATAGATTAGCGATCACAAGAGATTCTTTTGAAGGAAGCGATCATTAGAAGATGTGTTTTTCTAAATGGGTCACTTTGAGGGTGCTGATACTGAGAGATTCGCTAGATTGCGGTGTTTTGATAAAGGATATTTGGGACAAGTGACGACTGCACTTTCTCACAACACATTGCAGGAAGTGGGTAAAAGTGGGTCTTAGCGTTGTTCACGTCAAGCACTAATCAGTGCTAATAGGGATTGAAAGGGAAATGACAGGCATATCTGAAATTAATTAATTAGAGGCTGTGACCGCTGATAATCTTTTCTTGCATGACAATCATGTAGTAAATCTTACAATGGTACCTATCGATTCAGTATATAATTTTGGTTTATCAGGTATTGTTCTTGTTTTTTTGTAGGTTTAAAAAATTCCACACAAAAAACACACTTTTAAATGAGTTGTTGTTCCATTATTTTCTAGTTGAAAAGGGGTGCTCTAAATTATTTTGGAGAGCTACACTGTAAAATGTCAAATATGTTGACATTGACTGACATGGGTCAAAGTATTAAGGAGACTCTCAATAAATTGGACTTTGTCTTCAGAATATGATTTCATTCTGAAAATATAATGAATATCCTATCAATGTCTATGGATGCTAATCTGAAGAAGATTGATGCGTTCACGCAGGGTAGATTTCACCTCACCCCCAACAGTATCATTAACTCTGAATATTGTCTTAGAAAAAGGGGATCTCCTTGTTAAAAAGGTCTCCTGGTCTCTTTGACCTCGGTAAGGTCAGTTGGGGTCAAAATGAATATGGGGGTTATTTTGGTATTCCAGTTATGAAAACACCGAAAATAGATGGGTTCGTCTAAACTTTCCAATTTCCATGGATAGACAATTTAAGTTGACTTGGGTCAAAGTGAACTTTATCTTTTGACCCATCTGTACCAGATAATTTAGGTATGTTTCAGGGGTCATATATTTCATGAGTACAGCAGTGACACTGGTCATTGTGATATTGTATAGATGGGAGGATCATGGAAATAAAATATCATATGCCTGGCAATATAATACTGAATTCTAAATGGATATAGACAACATTTGAAATAGTATGTTTAATTCAACTGGTTATTTAGTGCATTTTGACTTTGTATTGTTAATTTTGAGTGAGAAATATTTTGGATACCATCTTACAAGATTTTAAAATATCTCAAAGTATGTTTTAATGTGATAGTAATTTCAGTATTTTAAGGTTAATAATATTAAATTTAATAGTTTAATTTGAATGATAGATCATGTCAAGCTAGTACAGAGGTAGGTCTACTTACCGTATCACATCTTATAAAACCATGTACCAAAATATGTTTTTTCCAAGTTTGGATATTTTAAGATAACCAACCACCAATAATTAACTTTTAATCCTTTATTCTTTTCATCTGAATGTTTGTATTCAATGTCTCAAAGAACAGCTTGCACTTCTCACAGGACCTTCAGTATCTCTGAAAGTAGCCGAATGCAGTAGCGTCTCTTTACCACTGTTTACAATCAGATTGTATCGTATCTCTCCCTCTGTGGGTACAGATACTCTGGAGAGGTTTATCTCTTTAAGTATGTAGATACTACACTACCAGTTTCTTTCCAGACATCTGCTCATCTGTGTGTTGTCCTTTAAGTGACAAGTAATTGTGGCAAGCTGTCGGGGAAATAGCATATGCTGCATGTAATAATATAAGTTATCACTGGGATAGTATATTACCAGGCTGGTCAAGGTTTTATGTATTACCATGATTACCTGTGGTAAAGAGTCTATTAACCCTCTCGATGCTGGAGGCAACCAGAGATGCCCTAAAGAACAGTATCTGTGCCTAATACAGCATGGAAAAGGTTAAACAAAAATAAAAAATAAAAATAAAAATAAGTGCACGACATGACATTAATTTGATTCAGATCTGAAAATAAGTAGAACTAATGAATTAAGAATTAGATATGCTGAAGATTGAGAGTTGTTTTGTTAGTTTTGGAATATCTATTATCGTTTATAAATGTACTCATTACTTTACTGAGTGCAACATTATTTAAAAAAACTATCTAATGAGATGTGATGTATTATGGATAATCTTGTATGAGTGGAAAAGTAGTTGCAGTAAAAAGGTATATTATCACGAGATCATATATATTTTCTTGGAACTGTGATTAAAAATATGGATAATACCAAATGCACATTTGTATACCATTATTATTATATTTTATCATTTTCAAATCTGATCAACAAAAGCAAGGTTATTAATTTATTAGACAGTACACCAACTCAGAAATACATTAAATTAACATTATAATTCCTACTTTTCAGCTCACTTTTACCATATTCTTTAAAAAATACCAAATTTCAAAGGATATCTCTAGCTGTACTCTTTACCTCACTTTTACCATATTCTGAAAAAAATACCAAATTTCATAGGACACTAGCATGTTTTCCTTTATCAGATTTCTTATCACAAATAATGATTTCAAAGCATGATAGACTGTTTTCATTTCCCCTTTATTCTTTTGAAATGCTATCCAGTGTTTCCTAGAGCTCCTGAAGAGGTTGCCTTGGGACAAGACCATTGTGTCTTCTTCCCTGTTCCATTGTCAGATGTGCATGTGCTTGATGGAGGCATCTGCATCTGAGGACAATGCATCTCTTGTTACAACAACAAGATACTCTATAAAGTAATGAAGACAACTAGCTACTACAGACACTGTACCTTCCAAAAGAAACCCGAGCTAGCGGACCTGCCGTACTCGACCTGCGATTAGTTGGTCAAGGAGCCTGGAAAGTATACCGTAGGTTTCTTTCAACACTGACTTGGACACGTGGACAAATTGCCCAAGGAAATTGCCAATTACTGTCATATTAACAAAATGTTATAGGATTTAGTGCTCTCCTCTTTACATGTCGAAACACGATTCTGTCCAGTTAAGAATTGGCCTTGATTTTTTTTGGATAATGATGGCAGTTTTCCCCGGTATGTTCAAGGTGAAGTTGGCCACCTGTCTGATGATGGTTTTACATGTTCTCAAGATCCTGAGGCTAAAAATGAAAGAATGAAAGTCCATGGTCCATTGATGTTTTGATTGGGGAACCTATATTGTTAATGTCCATGTCCTTGGTCGATTGGGGAACCTATATTGTTAATGTCAATGTCCTTGGTCGATTGGGGAACCTATATTGTTAATGTCAATGTCCTTGGTGGTTGATGTTTCAATTTTGGGAACTTATATTGTTAATGTCCATGTCCTTGGTCGAATGGGGAACCTATATTGTTAATGTCCATGTCCTAAATTGGTCGAATGGGGAACATATATTGTTAATGTCCATGTCCTAAATTGGTCGAATGGGGAACATATATTGTTAATGTCCATGTCCTTGGTGGTTGATGTTTCGATTGGGGAACCTATATTGTTAACGTTCATGTCCTAAGTTGGTCGATTGGAGAACCTATATTGTTAATATCCATGTCCTAAATTGGTCGATTGTGGAACCTATGTTGTTAATATCCATGTCCTAAATTGGTCGAATGGGGAACCTATATTGTTAATATCCATGTCCTAAATTGGTCGATTGGAGAACCTATATTGTTAATGTCCATGTCCTAAATTGGTCGATTGGGGAACCTATATTGTTAATGTTCATGTCTTGCTCTTATCTACTTTGGCCTTTTCCTAATATTACTGAGCTCATCTATGTTCAACATCTGTTACATATGGAATAATGTCTTATTTTAAAAGCATTTTCACTCAGATGAGATGTTGGTTAGATTTTACATAAAAGTCGTAGATAAAAACTAAAATGTTAGATTTTACATAAAAGATAGATTAAAAATTAAAATGTTAGATATCTATTTTCTGGACAATTTTAAGTATGGAGAAAGATTTCCTTATATCAGAGAAGGAGCGAGTGAATCTCTAGTCCCCATTCTTATCAATGTTTAATGAGAATCTATTTCCCCATATCAGGACCATCAGCAATAACTATGATTATTTACGGGTGTAATTCTATATTGGGGACCAATACCTCTTCCTATTAAAGCTATTGTTTGCCACTTAGACAATTTCACAGATAGGATTGAAGGTCAAACAATCAGATAAGATAAATAGCATTTTTTACCCTGTCAAAATGTCTTCTGTTAACTGATAATGGAGTAACATTATATGGGTAGCTTGCATTGAAATCATTTTATATTCAGTTCATGCATATTGTAATCATCTTTTCCTATTAAAACTTTAAAAAGTAGATTTCTAGATTGCTATTTATTGTTATTTGAAGCAATTTCAAATGCTGTTGCATTTTTACCATAAAGACTTAAAGACTTTTAGAATTAAGTTGATGACACTCAATTAGAGAAAATAAGTTAACAGATGATTTTAAAAGGTTTTAATCAAGATATACTGTACTTAACATATTTTATGTTTATTACTTTAGCTATTTTGAATGTCTAGTATCAAATTACCAAATTGTTGAGGGAATGGAAATCTAATGGTTAATTCTGAAAGTATTGTAGATTGAATGCTTAACCCTCTCCCTGCTGGATAAGGCACAGTTACTGCTCTTTGGGGCATCTCCAGTTGCCTTCAGCATGGAGAGGGTTAAGGTTAATTTTTGTAAGTAATACTAATGACAGTAGGCAGAAGGATAAGAGGTCTTGTGGCTTGAGGTCTTGTGGCTTGGTCTTTTGGCTTGAGGTCTTGTCAAGTCGTGGTAGCAATGCAAGTAGCATTGGTTGGCCAATAAAGGCATCATGTTTCGTAAGCTTACTGCATGCACGCCGTGTTTTGGCTGCCTGGCCAATCGAAGAATCAATACTCAAGGTGAATTACGTTCATTGGTGACCATCCACCCATTGTAATCCCGCCATTTGATGATTCATAGGCATCATGTGTGCTGTACTTTCCAGATCTATCATGTGGTAGTTCGGTGACGAAATATGACGAAAAGGTCAATGAATTACATTGAAAGTCGCAGATAAATAATAATCTAAAACAATAAAAAGAAATTCCTGGTAGCATATGTATACTTCACCTTTATCCATTTGTATATTTATTATATTCAGAATTGGTTTTCTTAAAGGTTCAGTAACAATGTTGTCTAGTAGATTCTATTTCCATACAGTTCATTAAAGCTATGATCTATAACACAGATTGTAGATAATTGTGTTGTCAGTATTATTATATATTGTTGTCCTACTTTGCTAACCTACTCAGGAGAGTTGTTATTGAGTGTATCAGCTTACCATCAGTAATTCCGATGTTATACGTTGGATGGCTTGGTTCGCACTGTTGCGAGAAAACTGCATTCACTCTAGTAACGGTTGACCTTGCTTAGATCTGATACATGTGGAGATGGTGTTTTTTACACCTGAGAAAAAAATTGCCACTCATCAATCACCAGTGGCAGGTGTATTTGCATTAGGGCAGCACAGGTAAGCCTGATACCAAACCAACAATCAACCAGCGTTGGTGCCAAACTATCGGCATTTGCGCGGAACGGAGAAAATTGTTGTTTACGCGGTTTTCATTCTTTGGAAGGAATCTATAGACCATCACCGAGTTTTGTGATTTTTGAATTATTCCCAAATATAAATAACAGAATTACGGTATGTCCAAACAAAGTCCATGATTTAATTACATAATGCAGAGACTGTCATTCCTATTTCAGAATCTGAATAGTCTGAAATAAATATACAAACGCTATCCAATGAATGCCACAAGAACATTCCTTATAGTGGAAGTAACCATTGAAGAGTATGAACTGGACTTGAATTGTATTTATATGAAATTGTCACAAACATCATTTTATGCATCATAGCACAGTGCATCCACCATTTACCCCTATGCATCATACCACTATGCCTATTACATGCCTCATATGCATCATAGCACTATACCCACTATACTTTCCTATGCATCATAACTTTATTTACCCCCTATATTCTCTTATGCATCGTAGCACAACGCACCCACTATACCCATAACATACCAGCAATATTCACCTATGCATCATGGCATTAATTATTCACTACATGTTCCTTGCACCATAGCACTATATACCCATTATATTACAATGCTTCCAAAAGCATATCCTACTCTACAAATGTTTAAATATAAATTTACCATTTTCATACCTTTTCCTGACGACATTATCATTTTCCCCCAGTTAACAAACAACTTGTGGAAATCCAATAAAAGCTATAAGGTCTTGTTTCAATATTTGATATCGCTGGCCTCAGTTGTAATCGTCATCACTGCATGTCGTGCCATGTGTCGCCATGGTAACCAGGTATAAACAATATTGATGCCTAACAACTCTAAGTTGTCAGAATTTAAAAAATAAAATAATTTTAATTTAAATAAAAAAATCTGCATTATTCATACTTTTGAATAATGCTGTTGTAAATATTGGTTTACGCTTTTAACATTGTTATCAGAGTGGGTGGTAGTGGTAACGTAATGGTAGAATGTTGGACTTAGGAGCCAAACCCTCGGGTTCAAAAACCTTTCCTGGGAGCCCAGGGGGATGCTCATTTCTAGCTGTTCTGTCTGTACTATTGTCTGACGCATGCACAGTTACCAAGGATCAACAGTGTAACTGTGCATATGTCGGACAGAAAGTACAGACAGAACAGCTAGAAAGGAGCAGCCCCCAGCATTTCTGACATGGTCATGACAGGATGTGCTGTCTGTACTGTTGCCATCCTTGGTCTGTTAATATCAGCAGGTGCTTGCAGGTTTACTGCAATATTCAGTGTTACAGATGGTGTTTCCTTTTGCCATAAACTGTGATGTAAGTCAACTAATTTTGAACGGCTCTAAACACATATTAAAAATTATATAAGACAAAAGTATTCTCATCACTGAATTAACCTTCAGCTCAGAGACAGAAAGAAAGATTTATTGAAATCTCTGATGCATTCAGCAAATCTAGCCTCAAGATTACGAAACATTTATTACCGTAGTACAATTTCATGGTTTCTTCACAAATCCCCATATAATATTTGAGCTTGAACATAAAATCGCAGTGAAAAAAGTTTCATAATATCAAGGTCTGGTAATTGCCTCAAGCTATAGATGGGTAATGAAAAATATATGGATGACTAATCATTTTTACATTATACTTCAGATTCCAATAAATGTAATATTTTCGGGAGAGAAAATAAAAAGTTGAATTCACGAGAACTGATGACTACTTCTACTGACAATAAAAGGCAGCGATGAATCTGAGTGTCTGATTGAGTGTATGAGATATTTCATGTTCTCATGTGTGTTATCGCATACCTGTGTGTGGGTCAGGATTACGCTAATAATTCATCTACATGCAGTTCTGTTCTGTTAGTTCTTTTCAAAGATGGTGAAGAAGCTGTTGGGAGATTTTTTTCAATGTTTATTTTTTTTACATTTCATTTTATATATTTTGCTTCTTCAGTGTCTTTGCAAATTCTAGTTACTTGTTGATAAAAAATTGGAGCAATTTTTCCAATACTGTAAAAATAACTTTTATAATAATTTGGTAATAACTACGTAAAATCAGACCTATTTCCGAAGTTGTATTGCAATACACAGGTATTTGTGAATATAATTCTATATGAAATTGAAAACTAAACGCACGCATACACGCACACGCACACACACACACACACACACACACACACACACACACACACACACACACACACACACACACACA
>JAVCKZ010083600.1:0-25814 GCA_034780755.1 Lepetodrilus elevatus
TTAATTTTTTAATTTTGGTTAGGTAGAATGAAATTAGAAAATGGAGTTTTTTTGTTTTTCATTCCATGAAGTATTTATCGAGATAATCTACGAAATAGTGGGTTCAATGCATTTCATGCCAAACTATAAGTTATGTTTATAAGTGGATGAGAAGACCGGGCACTGACAGATGATTGTGATGTAATGTCCGTCATGTCTGTAAAGCTGGTTTGCGGGTGTCAGCCTGGCTTCATTTATGCCAGCCATAGGCCATATTTAGAACTATTACGCACAGTTGTTAATAATTCCATTCATGCAGCAATACAAAATATAAAATAAACCATTTTGTCATTTATTTAATTTATGAATCAATTTTAAAAATGAACAAACAAACAAAAAAAAAGATATATTATTTTAACCACTTCGTTATTGAGTTTGGTTTCTAAGGTATGAACTAATCGCAGCCAATGTTGTATTTTAGTGGTACAAAGTAAATTCATAAGAAGACAAATTTTACTAAAGCTCCTCTGTTTTAATTAGACCTCAAAGTGCCTTCCCATGCTGCAGAACAGAAAAGTACAACTTTCATCTTTAAACTTTGACAAAGTTCATGACTTAAGACTCCGTGTTGAGATGGAAGACCGCGCTGTGTGTTTGCGAGGATGCCGCCCGGCCATGTTGACCGTGTTAATACCGCGTTAATGAGCACTTTGATGTACACCTGACATCTACCTGCGACTGTAACCGCCTTTCCCCGACAGGTCAGAGGTCGAACCACCTGCCATGACCCCCACCTGCATAGGGCACGGTCGTTGTCTCATGTAGATATGTACTTGTCATAAAATTAAAACTTTTCAATTATTTGTAGTGGCATTTTAAAGCGGGTTGAGTTACTGTGTTTTCTGTTTTCTGCTGCCATGTTCTGAATGTTTTACATTTGTCTAAAATGGTGAGGTCTAAAATAACGTTGTAAAAGTGTGGAATGTAAAATACTAGTGAGGCCTTTTTCTACCATGTTCCACGCTAGTCTATGTCAAGGTCACTGAAGGTCACCAAGTACTAGAACCCTGGGAACATCCTCATCTAAAGAGCTGAATTTGAACATGTTACAATTCTAATTACCTTTTTATACATCTCAAGCCTTTGGTTTTTGCTTTGCTGTAAATTGGTATCTGTTGGAAGCCCTTATGGTATTTAGAAATATCAGTATGATCCTTGTTTGACAAGTCACAGACATTATGGTTATATATTCATTGCTGGATGTGTCTCGGGAATATCTCCTTTTATCCAAAATTAAAATTTGTATTGTGGTCATGGTCATGGTCAAAGGTTATGGTCAAAGAATAATTCTATATGTTATACTTTTACATTCATTATAATACATATTGTATATTTTTATTAGGACAGTTAAATCCATATTAACAAAAACCATTCTTTCATCATGATGGCTGCGGTTGTATGCCAGTGGTTGGCAACTGTTGCTCTGGCGATAGTTGGCATCAAGACCTTCACACACGAACACAATGAACATTGTACGATTCCTGTGTTATCCCATAAGTTGTGCTCAGGATGGTATGATACCTGACATTGACATCGTCATTGCTAATAACTGTATATTTATCTGCATGTTTTCGTCCCATTGTGCGCGGGGCATTGCGTGGGATGATGTTGGGGGATCAGCAGGGGTCGGCAGGTATCCGCGCGGATTGGCGGAGATGAAACGTATTGACAGCTCTCTCTTGTGTTCCTTCCAGCTGGAAGCACGCGTTCTCTCGACCAGGTGTCTACGAGCTGTCCGTGTCCATATATGGAAATGCCACCCCGACCATATTACAATCGTACATCGCCGCCCAGGAGCCAATCAGAAGTCTGCGAATCGAGGGACCCTCGGCCATCAAAATCAAAAAGTAAGTCCTGTGCATTGATTTATATCGAGTTTCATATCATTAGGGTGTAATAGTGTTTGTTCTCACCTACGGTGCTTCTCACGAGATAAGGATCTCGGGGCCTTTCCTCGCCATTGTTTGCTTTCTTTCTGGTGGAATAACATTACACCCTTGTCAAGTATTTGGGATTTGTACTTTCTACAGGTTAGTACTGTTCTCTAGTGTTTTAAGCTTGACCAGAGATGCATGGAACAAATTTGGTTTGATTTGGTTCCGATAAGGATTAGAGATTGTTTTGAATTGGATGTATTTTTTATAGTTTTATCCTGTTTGAACCTGATTTGTTCTTTATGCTGTTGACATATGTCATAAATGCCTGGAGACTTGCTGTATGTAGGACACTGTGTAACTCTTAAGAGAACATAAACTCCCAACGTTAGCAATGGTGTAGTCTATGACCAAGGTTGGAGTTAAGGTTACCTTTTGGAAATTGTGTACAGAACAACCCTGATGAATACTTAATGATTCACTACTGCCAATAACATGTCAAAGATTACCTTCAAAATTGATATACAAGTCCTTATGCCACGTATACACGTAGGACTGAAAACTATTACTGTGAAACTTCCCTAAGTAACTAATCCTAACCCTGAAACTTTCTTGTTGACTTTAATCATCAAATACATATAGGACACTTTAACTCCTGATTTATTTTATCAAATAAATTATATTGGTTCCACTTGAACATACGACAAGTCACATGAGCTTCACAGTAATTGTATTTCAGTCCTACGTGTGTGTGTGTAGCATTATCATACTGTTCTATTCATCAATTTAACAAAGACTAAAACACGCTGTGTGTTTATTTGCAAGCAAATCCATTGCAATTATGTAAAGTCTGAGCATGTCATATATTGAATTACGTTTGGGATACAAAAAAATATTAAATCCAATATAAAAAAAGTAAATTGAAAGTGGTGCCATCTGGTTTTAGCAGTTCTTTCTTTAACACCAATAATTGGTGACTACCTCTTATAGCCATACTGCATTGCAGTGTATTCTGTTGTAATGTTGCATGTTCTGTCTAGATATTGGACAGATGTATACCACAAAACTGGCTCATCTGCCAACTCATTTAGATCTTCATTACAAATTAGTGCTTGTTTGGCGAGAAATAACTTAATATGCTTTGATAAAGCTGTGAATTGTGTGTGGCTGGCTAGATATGCCACCGTTATTAGGTTTTGGACCAGAATGACGGCCATGTGTGGACAGTTTATGAACAGCGTTCCGGATATAGTTACATGTTTTTATCTCCCCTTTACAAAGAGTGGAAGATTGCTTGATGATGACTCTCATTAGCCGTGATTGATTGAAACTAACGTGAACAGCGTCCTGCCCGCCATCTTCATCTACAGGTCTATTGTTAGGCGCCGTGATTGATGGCCATTCATAATTATGATTGAGAAGTGACCCAACTTGTGCTTTTCATTGCCGCATGGCCTGCGAGTGTGTTGACCCATAACCTGCTATCGAGAAGTTATTGCATTTAATAGACAACCCCTGTAGGGAAAAATAATTTGAAAATCAGATATTGAATTTTGTGGAAATGAGCCTAGGTGTGAATGGGTAATTTATCTGTGATCGTTATCCCTCGAACATGAACATGCTGAAGTTGGCAAGCGCCGATTTGAATGTTGACGTGTACAATAATTATTAAATAGTTAAAAAGTTAGATGAGTTATATAGATTAGGAGATAGTTTATGGGTAGTTTATGAAGCTATTTGCTGAGCTTGAGCTAGAAATACATCTGAAAGGTTTCTGTGGGTATTACGTAGATCGTTATCATAAACCAAAGCAGTAAAGGAATTCCTTCATTTTTGAAGTCATGTATATCCTTTTCCTACATCCTGTCCTGTGATTCCCAAATAACTGTCATCTAGGTTATATCAATATCTTCTGGTAAATGAAATATGATAATATGAGAAAAACAAATATATTGCATAATATAATGATTTTTTGATGGGCGTATCACAAAAGACTTCAGTGTAATAAAAACATGCATTTGTAAAAAGAAATTGCTTTTGTAAAAACAATAATCAACATTTATAATATTAGATTTCATGTCGGTGTGTTTGCTTCTGTAGAATACAGAGTTTCTTATCTGATACAAGGAATGTTTCCCCTGTGATATTTTCGTATTGTAACCCAAGTGGCGAGTCTAAACAATCCTTGTAGGTATGGAAACGGATATATACCAAATGTGCTGGCGCCAATTCAGACTTCCAAGCGGCAGATGTGAATTCTGCAGGCAGAGCAGCCATTTTGTTGTTCTTGAATATCCCCATCTGAGAAATGGTCATGATGTTTTTTATACAAACCCAAGCATCTGAGATCTGTTGTGATCGGAGCTTCTAATTGGCATCTCTCGCAATACATGCCATGTTGGAACTGGTCTCCCATAGATCTGTTTAACACTTGCCTTTGTTTGTCTTGGAGGCTCCAATCACAGAGACCTGTTTTGACACCTTTGCTGCTTCAACTGAGAAGCCCGTGAAAATATGCTTAGTGTACATTCTGGGGAACCCCTGTCAGTGGCAGTGTAATGACAGTGTACCGATGAAACCAATGAAAGTATGTATGGGGGAACTTATTCAAATCAAACTTTTATGTTACTAATATTTGAAATTCGCAATGCATTAATGAAATTTGTTAGTATGATTCTGTTTAATTCACATTTGAATATAACTATTGTGAGAGATTTCCTCCAACAGTCTTGAATATTTAGGCTAAGAGGCTGATCTTCATGGGCATCATTTATATGAGTACGGTAGTACACCTTTTTCAACACCAGATGTTCCCATTCACATTACATAGCATACCATTGGACATTACCTAGCATACCATTGGACATTACCTAGCATACCATTAGAAATTAACCATGGAATTATTCTAAGAAATCAAGCAATGTTTCAGGGTTCATCCTTCATGAAATCACCACACCACTCTACCAAATTTCTTTGTAAAACTGCTGTTTTATCGGTTAAATGTTGAGAAGAATGACCAATCTCCGAACAATTTTTCACAGGTTTTTAGCGGTTGAACCATGTAATTTTTAACGTTACCAGATTCCTTGAAAAATAGAGCGTGACAAGGTGGTGATGATAATAATAATACTGATAACATCATCATATATGTTATTTGTACCCATACTGAAATAGAAATCAGTGTATGATATCGTGTCGTTGCATTTTTTTTTTGGCTACCAGATTCACCATCTTGATTAATCTTTGGAATATCTTGATGAAGGAATCTCTGGTAGTCCTGCCCTGTAC
Source organism: Lepetodrilus elevatus (assembly GCA_034780755.1). Classification (NCBI taxonomy): domain Eukaryota; kingdom Metazoa; phylum Mollusca; class Gastropoda; order Lepetellida; family Lepetodrilidae; genus Lepetodrilus; species Lepetodrilus elevatus. The sequence goes on from JAVCKZ010083600.1 coordinate 5,202, forward strand.
GATATTACTGCTATGTTTTGACAGGAGTTGATAGCAGCGCTGGAATGCTGGTCTATTGAACTCCTGTAATTGATCAGATTCAATAAAGCCAATAGAACCCGTTTGGAACCTGATTGGCTGGAGTTGGCCACATGGCCAGAACAGTCCTACTTGTTGGGGCTGGCGGGCTCCTTGTATAAACACGCGGCGCTCAGTGTTGCGATGGTGTAGAGGTGCTGGGTACAGCAGAAAACACTGGGGCCACCTTGTACCCGTAAGGCATACCATGTTTATTGTGAAAACAGACAGTTCTGTCGAACAGGAAGTGAACTTCTCCTCTCTGTGAGGTCAGCATAGACTCGGAGCTCGCGTTGGGGGTTGGTGTGTGCCGCCAATCTTCTGTGGGGAATTTATTTTGAAAGGGAATAAATTCTTAGCAAAGGGGAAATGTGATGTCGATTGGGTCAAAGTCTGGGAACAATTTCATGATCTGACGTCACTCTATATCAAGACAGCTTGGCTGCATTTGGGGAATGACCCGATAGAAAGTCGTGAGTTCTCTAACCTCCACACCCTTTTCCTGTTCCGTTGGTCATGGAAGCGATTCCATTGTCTCGGGTAACCTGGTTTATTTCTGTTCCCAACGTCTAATGGCTGAATGTAATGAGGTCCATTTGACATACATCTTGAAACATTTTGGAGGCGTCTTTGGCGCTGATAAGTTCCTTATTTGGTGTTTGTGAACCTGGTCCCATTGGTTGGGATATCCTGCTTTCAGCGGTTTCCAGTCATTGTTCATTAGGATCCAGCAAAGGTCGCAGCTTGTGACAATCAGGACTATTTGTTCACTGGGATTAAGCATGTGAAAATACCCCAAGGATAGCATCGAAATCTGGAATATCTTCATCTCAGACTGAGCAAGTTTTCTGTTCCTGCAGTATGTTGATATGCACTGTCGTCTTGTTTCGCGAATAATTGTACATTGAAGCGAGGGAAAATACGCAAGATAAAATGTGGATAAAGAGCATCTCTTTTGAAGGAAATTCTGTCTGGATTTGAAAGTAAGCATACTTGGGAATATTCTCCCGTATTTCTACTACAGTTTGCCTGAAGGTTTCGTGTGTATTGATCTTACGTACGAGATAAAATCTTGGAATTTTCTTAAGTAAATTGTAATGGCATTACTTTGAATTATTTTCATTGGACACTAAGAAAATATTCAAGTCGTCTAGATGTCTTTTGGTAATGGAAATACAATAATGTGTCTGATGACGGCTGAGATTTTACTATGGCTTCCAGCTAGACTATGTTTTGTAATCTTGAGTCGGGGAATGTTTTCTTGCCAAATATCCTCAGTTTGAAGGCAAGAACTGTGAATTCCAACAGTCGGCTGAAGGAGTGAATAAGTAAGTAGGGCTGAAACGGGTAGGATATTTGGTACTCGAGTACTCATGTTGAATTACTCGACGAGTACTTGCCTGCAAGTCGGGAAATGCCTTGCCTTCGGTTGCGAAGCAAATTAGCAAACTAGTATAGTATAGCGGGGTCCATGGATATGCTCTCATGGATTTGTTTTAACTAAGACGGCAAAATAAGTGGTTTCCTGACTTTTTCGGTCGTATTTAGCACCTATAGTAGGTCATTGTAAAATTTAAAAATCTATATGTCCGCCATTGTTCATTACAAAGGGGAAATCACTCTCAAGTACTCGAGTATCAATTTAGTACTCGAGTAGTACATGTACCCGACCCGTACTCGAGTACCCAGTAAGTACTCAGTAGTGCAGTATTCAGTCTCAATATTAGTGCAGCCTGTATTTAGAGTTTAGAGTTTAGAGTTTAGAGTTCCAAGACATTGGAGGAATGTGAACATTATTACAAGTCATGTTATTTACAGGTACTACGTATCTCGCTCTCTCCTCTCTCTGTCTCTTTCTTTCTCTATCTCTCTTTCTCTCTTTCTCTGTGTCTCTCTGTGTCTCTCCCCATCTCTCTCTTTCTCTCTTTTTCTCTCTCTTTCTCTCTATCTCTCCCTCTCTCTCTCTCTCTCTCTCTCTCTCTCTCTCTCTCTCTCAGTGTGTGTATGTCAATGTATATGTGTGTGTGTGTCTATGTGTGTGTCAATGTATATGTGTGTGTGTGTGTGTGTGTGTGTGTGTGTCAATGTATATATGTGTGTGTGTGTGTGTGTGTGTGGTGTGTGTGTGTGTGTGTACACATTACTGGTTTTCAATTGTTATCCAGATTTATTTGTTTTCACCCCCGGAACATCTTCTCCCTGTATTGTTCTTGTTAATTGTTAATTCTGAGGGTGATATCCATCATACAATTAGTGTTTAGGCATGTTGCCATATCATTTGGGATATTGAAGTTCATCATGACATTTATGACGCACATCCAGATTAATTTCTCCATCGGTCTGTCTGTACCAATTGTCTCCACCATAGCACATGGCTACGAAATCAACATTGCACAAACTAAATGAATAAACTTGTTAATGAATTTCTTAAGTAAATTTTATTTTTATATACAGCGATGCTTACCTTTGGAGGGAAAAAAAAACAAGCTAATCTGCCTTGCATTGCATCTGTTTATCCATTGACAGATGTAATGAGTGTAGACTTGAGGGGGTGGGTTGTGGAAATACCAGATTCAGTCGTGTTATCCGCTATCAAGGAGAGCTGGTCTTGAAAGCAGGCATGCAATCTTAAATTACCTGTTTCCCGCTGTAGCTGTCTCTGGGTCTGTTCTGAGCCTAGATCACTGCCGTGGCCGGTAAATGGCCTGTGCTAACCAAATGATAGTGTTTTAGCGGAGTTCCTTTACAAAATTATACAGTTACTGAAAGGGTAAATTACGAAAGGCTACTTGCATCTGTGTGTCGGAATGTTGCCGTAGGCCTTTCTTGCTTGATTTCACAAGAGGATCTCATTGGGAAAGCGCCCGAGGGAGATGTTTGTGTGTGCGTGTCTGCGTGTGTGTTATATCTCAGTTCGCTCTCTCCATCTAGTGGAGGAATATGGAACTACTAAGAATAATGTCCACCAAGTATGGCATTTTGTGATTAGTCCGCAGCAATCGGCTTTGAAGGTATTTCTTTGACAAATGCCAGATTGTCGGTGCCTTGTTGTTGGAGGTCAGTGCTGGCAGTGTTCTAATACCTCGTTGGAATTACAGCAACTTTCCCTCGTGGACAACCCGCAGCCAGACATTGAACATGTGCAAGAAAGAAATGAAGATTTCCTTAATGATGATTTCACATTTAATATCTTATTAATTTGGGTATCAACTACTTTTATTATCAGCTGCTCACCATTGAATTGAATCAACAATGTGAAACCCATCCATGGATATCTATACTGGTTTACAGAAGCCGATATTGCCAACTGGTCAGATATATTATGATGGGGATAGTTTATTGAAAAGACTACAGATGATGCAATAGTCATGTAAAATTTCCACAACTGTTAATGATATTAGAAAATATACGTGTGATTCTGGCTTCTGATGATTGTCTTGTACTTCCAGTGAGAACACTCTGTATACGTGGTCTGCACTCGGTGACGCCGGATCCAGTCTTCTCTATACCTGGTCTGTCAACAATGTCTCCATCAGCAAGACCATTGGGAATAAATATGTAAGTAAAGTATACAGCACTGTATTAGTTCTTAGTGCTCTGACATTACTACCTTTCATTGTGAGAAATCCCACGTTGTCATTATTCAAATACAGTCATTTTCTGTTCTGAGGAGAATATTTTAGCCTGATTAAGTTCTCTGATGCAAGTCTGTGGCATGTTTGTGCTGTGCTTCAACACAGTTAGCATTACAAGGCCCTGAGATTTTCTGAACACACGCTAAATTATTCTCCTCTATTCCGTTTGAGATCTGACGTCTAACGGTTTGCTTGGCATTACTTGACCTTTCCACGTGCTTATGATATCGTGCCAAGATCTCTTGTTAGTCAAAAATATCTCCAGCAAGATGTTATCGTTAAGAGTCTAAGAGTTTATGACAGCAAGTATTAATGCTCTTCTCTCGTCATTAACTCTATTGTTCAAAAGTCAGCTTACCCTTCTATTCTTCCTAATGGCGGTTTTATCCTTCATTGACAGCATCCTCTCAGGCTTGTGAAAGCTTTTTGTCCATTCCCAATTCTCCCAAACGAATGTACTTAGATAATTATTTAGTAATAATAGTGTTTTAGTATTCTCGGTTAGTAAAACTTGTGAATTGTCCTTGTATCTCTCTGTGTACAATGTGTTAATGTCCTTATATCTCTGTGTGCAAGGTGTTCATGTCCTTATGTCTCGGTTGATACAATGTGTTCATCTCTATGCAGGGTTTCTCCTAACGTGCAATCCTGCGTCCCATATGCAAAAAGAAAATCAAGTTTGGACGCACTTTATTAATAACAAATTGTTGATAAGTGTATATCAACATGCGTCCTGAGACTCTCAAAAATTTAAACCTAAGTGGAACCCTGTCTCTATGTTTATAATGTGTTCATGTCCTTATGTCCCTTGTGTCTCTATGTGTGCAATGTGTTCATGTCCTTATGTCTGTTTTGTCTCTATGTGTACAATGTGTTCATGCCCATATGTCTATACATGTACAATGTGTTCATGTTGCAGACCCGCTATGTGTTCAGAAGAGCAGGAATGCGACAGCTCCGGGTTCAGGCTAGGAACGAGGTCAGTCAGACAGAAGCCACCCTGAACCTCACTGTCCAGTACCCGATCATCTACATCGAGCTCTACATCCCTCGGGTGCCACTCGGAACCCAGACCAACGTCACCATCACCATCATGGGCGGGATGAACTTCACGATAGCGTGTGACTTCGGCGATGGCGCGGTGGTCAGCACAACCTCGCACTCCCACGCGGGACTAGTGGACATGGTCCAGTCCGCTGACCAGGACAAGGGAATCCCGCCGATCTACCGTCTGCACGTGTCGCATCTGTACAAGGACATCGGGGATTACCCAGTGACGGTCAACGCTTCCAACCTGTTCTCTGCCATCTCGGAGACGTCAGTCGCTTCTGTTGGGGAGCCCATCTCGGGAGTTACCATGACGACGTGGTCCGACCCGCACGTGGCGCTGGATGTCCCGGTGACCGTGTCCGTGTCCGTGGCCAGCGGAGAGGACCTCGCCTTCCAGTGGAAGGTCACCGACGCCGAGTCCAAGCCTATGGGAGATTTCTTTAAAGGAGAGGTGCACAGGTATGTAGCTGTATGTAGAACACTGTGGAGCATATGTTGATGTGTATTGACAACACTGTACTATGGACATTGCATACATTGAATACATATCTTTACGGCTATTTGATGGTTTCATTGTACTCTTCTATATGTCACTGTTAAGCCGCCTAGTAAATTTTGTTTGTAAGTTAGTAAGAACATGCGATGAACTATGTTTTGGAGAGCACCAGTGTCTAATGCTGGTAATAACTGAGGGTAAAGATAGCCAATATTTAGTCATAAATGGATCATAAAAGACTTGAAAATCATATGTAATGACACGTCGGCGATTTACTTTGGTTGTCATGGTTACTCGTGTCACAGGATGCATGGGAGGAAGCTGATTCTATCGCCATGGTACTTGTGTCTAAGTGTGTCCATTGCCATGCACTCTGTGTGTCACATGGCAGCAGTTCATCTCAGTTCACGTTATAAATCCTTGTTGTTGATATTAAATATACAGAGATGCACTAACAGCTGCAGATCCTCGTATGGCCAGGCTTACTGTGTGCACAGAGAGAGAGAGAGAGAGAGAGAGAGAGAGAGAGAGAGAGAGTGTGTGTGACACATTGTCTTTGAGACATGTTAGACATAGCATTCTTATATCAGATAACTTGACATCAAGTCAAGCATAAACATGGACCTAATGATGCGCATAATTAAAACCCATGTGTAATTTTTGTGTCAAGCCAGGTTATAGTGACATTAAATGTTTATTGAGTAATCTCTGATTTATTCATGAATGTAGCTTTATGTATATTATGCACGATTTGATGTTTGCTGTATATTCAAGGGTGTACATTATTTACAATAGTTAAAGTTGGTAAGTTTTATATACAATGCTGTGTACAATGGTGTGTACACTATACAATGATACAACTTTAGTACAATGGAGTAAGTTGCATGTTACGTATAATGGTGTAAGTTATAATGATGACTGGTGTAAAGAAATATGATATCTACAGTGATTCATAATTATATCGTTTCTCTTCCAGCGACGGCAACACCAGCAACGTGACGTACAGTTTCTCCATCACCAACAAGTACCGCGTGTACGTCCTCATCTCCAACCCCTTCTACCCGGAGCCCGTAGTGGAGACGCTGCCGTTCCTGATCCACGCAGTCGACTCCATCACCAGCCTCACTCTCAAACATGTGACCTTCACCCACGCCGCCGCTCTCGGCAAGGTGGCAGAGTTCGAGGCCATGTAAGTTCCACAAACCACTCTGAAATACAGTTGAAAATATTCCAAAACCACAACTTTATAATATATATTATAGTTGAATCTATCATTGATTTAATAAAGTGGGATGTTTTAGGGAAGAATATTTCAACATTGTGTCAATAGGTCAAAGATGTGATGGGTATTATTCTGCTATATCGTGGACATTGCAATGCTTGTGTTCTATGGTCTGCATTGGATTCTATTGGTTTTTACAAGATGTCTACTGACCAATCTTAAATAATTAGATTCTATTGAATCTTAGTAATGGTGGTGAAAGAAAATTCTTTTGATTTGTGGATATTACCACATCATGTTGATGTAGTGTTGATGTAGTGTTGATGTAGTGTTGATCAGCGAGATGGTCATTGCTTCAGATCTCCCACGATTCTGAACTCACCGCAATTCAGGCCTCCTGTCAATTCATCCCATCAATAAACCTCGCCCGTTCCTCTTCACCCGTATTCACGTGACAATGATGGAGGTGGCGCAGGATGTCCAGACTGGCGGTGTGGCTTTAACTCGTGACCTCTGTGTGTTTCAGTGCCGACGGGTCAGACGTTTCCTTCCACTTTGACTTTGGCGATGGCAGCACCCAGACGAAGGACGGCACAGATTACATGTTTCCCTACCTGCAGGGCACTGGCAGCCATGCTTACACTGAAGGTGAGCTCTGTCTTCCAGGCATTCTACAACACTGGACTATCTATATCTATATCGTCTTACGCCAAAATCTGCTAGGGATACTTGATACAGTGCTCCCTCGATATAACGCCATTCGATGCACCGCAGATTTCGGATACAACCATTAAAAAAAAAATATATAAAATTATTTAATTTTTTTTTACTTCAGTTATATTCGTTGATATAACGCGGGTATGATAATGCGGGTGGCGTGTCATGAACCCCAACTTCCGCGTTATATCGAGGGAGCACTGTATTTGATCGTCAACTTTGATGTGTGTTGTGTGTGTGCAATGGGATAACGATGCTGATGTCAAGTCTACATGTCACTGCTCAATAATAATTTACTATTCTGCAGATACAACAACTACCTACTTACTGCATTTTACTTTAAAATATACAACTTTAACTGCATTACATCATGTTTGTAGCTGTAACTATTTTCCCAAATGTTGGCATTTGGATACAAAACTATATTAACAATGCCTGTAATAATCCAGTTTCATTATGTGTAATGAAAAAGTTGACTATCCTTAGCAAACGTTGAGTAGTATAGTGCATAACACCCACATATTACATGTCAAACATGACAAGTCCCCCAAGAATACATATTACTCTTTATGAGCTTGTATCTTGTTCTATTAATGTATTTTAAGCTAATAATTGAAAACGGTTTATGGTTGGTTACTTTTCTGATAAGTTTAAAGTGTCAAATTAATTCAAATAGCAAATTAAGTCCATATTAATTAATCCAATTTTCTAATGCCCCTCAGAGAAAATCCATTAATAGAAATATAAAAAACGTAGGGAACAAGAAATGTTAATATTTGAAATGTGGTGTCGTGAGCACATGGCTTATTCCTGTGATGTAGTGTTGTGTGTCCACATGCCATTAGCATCCCCTAGTGGGTCCTAATCTCTGTGTAGTGTGCTGTGTGCACCACACCTCTGACAGATACCTCGTATATATCTGATCACACTTGCTGGGGACAATAGCACATCGCAGGCAATACAGAGGAATCCCCAATGTATTGGTACTCCGTTGTTAAGGTTAATTACCATAGTCAGTATGTTTGGAGAACACACTATAGGATCATTATAGTGACGACATTAATGTTGTTAACATATACAATTCTTTAGGTTGTGGTGAAAATGGAGAGGAACATACCTAGTTGATAATCTTTAGTCAAGGAAACTTTACATTTGTGATATTAAGGAAATGTAATCTACTGTAAATCATGAAATTAATGCAAGCAGAATATTAATGCGAAAAATGTGACCGCCGTGTTGTCGCATTTAATTGCTGCGCATTAAAGTTAAGTACTGGTAAAAAACATGAATGGAGACATGACTGTTTGCATTTTATTGGTGTCGCATTTACGTCTAAAATCTAGAGGTCGCATTAAATTAGTGAAGCATTAATTTTGTGATTTACAGTAATACATATTAGATATGTCATATATATTTTGCAATAATCAATAAATGAAAATGTTCCCATGCATTTCATAGCCATGAAAAATATAGACTATTATATTGTAATTTAGTTTAATATAAACAGGGTAGCTGTGTATCCAGTTAATAGGGCAAGCGGGATGGAAAGTTATCGTATTGTCACGCTGGGGGCTGGGTTTAGCTGGGGACTGGGTTTAGCGGTTTATATAAGGTATAAATGGCAGTCCACTGACAGGCCAAACACACTTTATGGCAGTTTTTAATGACAAATTGTTATTTATGGACTGCTTGAACCACACCCAGAAATTTCCCTGTCAGGATGTGAAATATGCATCAGTGTTTGATGCGTTATTGAGAGATAGAGAGATGGAACATATTCACATAAATTGTTCATACGTTTTTGTATGCAATTTTGAATAAATCAGCTGTTAATATACTTTTAAATTATCTTTTGTGAATATGCTCGTAAAAAGTTGTCTGAAGATTTATTGGATTGGATTTTCACCCTTTATGATTGCATCAGGTGTAACCATGGTAACAGTATCCCACCTGCAGATATCACAGGCATAGGACAGTAAATATGTCGATGGTAAAAAATAACTCCACATAATTGGGTGTGTAAGCAGCGATATTTCTCGTTATCATGGCGCCCAGATTGAAGTATTATTATCGCCAGGTATACAGGACCGTATCTCATGCTGCTTCATGCTGTTTCCTTAATATCATTACAATCTATGAACAGGGCCGTAAAACAATAAACAGTGTAATAGTGGATCGTCCAATTGCACATTGACATGTACATCACGGTTGAGTTGGCACAAGATCCATATCAAGACTTGATCTATGATTAATGAGGTCTGTAATATGAAGTTTATTGGAATGTAACTGGAATATAATATTATTCACTTAAATGAAGGTAGGGGTGGGCAAATTGTGTAATTCTGATTTTTAGGATAAATGTTAATATTTATTATTGCAGAAACAATGTTACTCAGCTCTTTTAAAATATTTCAATATTATTTATTAAATTACTATTAATTGTATGAAGTTTACTTTGATGTGGTTAATCCTGAGCTATGTCCCTCACTACAATAGAAGCCTTCTGTTTCAGTGGGAGTGTATACTGTTACCGTAACGGCCAGCAACCCGCTGGGCAACACGACGACCACGCTCAAGTCCAACTTCCACGTCCAGATCCCCCCCACCGTCCTCGACGGCACCCTCCTGCCTGACCGCACCTACTGCTGCGTGTTCGGACAGAACGTCACCTTGGTCGCCAACGTCATCGGTGGCACCAACATCAGTTACAACTGGAAGCTGGACGACCAGACAGAACTGGTGGATATAGGTGAGCTTCTTGTTTCCTATACATTTATGGTACAGTGCTCCCTCGATATAACGCTGAAGTTGGGGTCCATGACATGCCACCCGCGTTATATCAACAAATATAATTGGAGGAAAAAAATGATTTTTTATTTGAGGTCCACGTTAGACCCTGCGTTGTATCCGAATCTGCGGTGCATCGAGGGCGTTATATCGAGGGAGCACTGTACAAGTAGAGTATAGGCCATTAGGCCATTGGATGTAGAACTCGAACAATTTAACTGTATCCCAGCTGAATTCATTATTCACTGCTCTATAAGGCACCCCTGATTGCCTCCAGTTAACACTAATCCAGGATCATAGCCTTTGGTATGCAAGATGAATCCACTTGTGGATTGTGACCTTCACCAAAGTGATTAGCTTTATATCATTGATTTTCTTTATTGAATTCATGAATTTCAATGGATGAACATTTCAACTGACAATTTGTAACGTGAATATTTCAGGAAATACTGTAACTCATCAGTATCGTACACCAGGGAAGAGAATCGTCCAGGTGACCGCCTACAACATGGCTGAAGAGGTCAAGGACTTTGTGGAGGTCAATGTCGTTAATGAAATACAAGGTATGTCGTGCAATTAAGTAATTCATGGATATTGGTTTCATACTTTGTTAAATTCTCATTTGTCTGGGAAATATTAGATCAGTCATGGGCAAAGTATCAAATTGAAAGAGCTGATTTTACTTCAATATATTAATCAAGCAAGCATTAGGACTATACAGAAATATCGCTGAACGTAATAAAAATCATTTGGTTATGAGGTGTATTTTCCCATGTTTCCCAGTCAGTCCACCTAGATGCACGTGTTGGTAACATCGTTTCCTTGTGTTTCAGGGGTAACACTGAAAGTGCCCAAGTTGGTTCTCAGTACATCTGAGTTTGTGGAGTACAGAGCGGTGGCAGAGCCTAACCTCCCCGGAATAGTCGACTACTACAACTGGACCTTCGACAAACACAAGCTGTCTACCGACCCCTTCATACAGTATGACTTCGCTAAGTCAGGAAGGTGAGACCTTGACCCATCGATTCTTTGTCGCATGTTAAATCATCAGAGGGAATCATTTCCTGATATTAGTTAGTTTCAGCAATTTAAACATTTTTTATCAACAAATTGAAATTTTCCCACCGACACTAAATAATATTTAAAAAATCACTCACTATAAAGTCGTCAAGAAATCAAATTTAAAAAATAAATTGCTGTTAGATTTATTGTTAATAATCCAGTTTTTGAATGTATCTGTCCATTTAGATATCTGGCTAAATAAAAAATTGAATATTTCATGTCACAGTGGCCCAGTATAACCACAATACTTCAGGACAAAAACTACTAAATACGATGACTCTCTACAGAATTACGATGCCTTAGTTAAATGTTCATCAGTACAGTGTACATGCTCTTCCTTTACCAGCCAAGTGGTATCGGTGGCGGCATCGAACTGCGCCGGTAGAGCCGTATCGCGCCCTGTGGAACTCCTGGTGGTGTCTCCACTGGGCGACTACCTCCACATCTTAACCAAGGGAGAGAGCCTGGTCCGTCAGCCAATCAGATTCACAGCTGACTTGTGGAAGGGCGACCATCTTAACTTTACCTGGAGCTTTGGCGATGGATCTCGACCAATCCAAGGAACCAACACAACCGTCTTCCATACCTATAGAAAGTAAGTTTATTTTCAGCTGAGTTGTAAATATCATGGATTTCAAGTCTGTTTATAATCTATTCAGTACATGCATTAATTCTGTAATTATGATCGATAAATGAAGATGATTGTAATTTTTACATTTCTTTTTGTTTTAGTATTGGTAAATACATCGTAAACTTGACAGCCGAGAACCCCATCAGTAGAAAAACAGTCACCCTGAGACTTTTTATCCTCAACTACACCTGTAAACCACCAGAAATACGAATCATTGGAGACCAGAAAAATAAGGTGAGCATTCGTGTGACCTTTGTCAACCATGAGCCAATACTTTTGTTCTGAGAAATGTTGATAACTTCCAATTCTTGGAATGTGTTCAAGTAGCACTAAAGGGCAAGCTCCACATACAGATTTACAATGGTTGTAAAGCTACAAACACTTTGTGAAGCTGACTCTACAGTATTAGGATCTTGATGGCCAGTGCTACATCAGTGGCCAGTACTACATCAGTGGCCAGTACTAAATCAGTGGCCAGTATTACATCAGTGGATGTTCCCATCTTGTTTCAGTTCACTGTTGTCCAATCAGAAGATCTCCGGATCGAGACGGAGGTTTCCGTCAACTGCTTGCGGTCCACATCTGTGTCCTATCGCTGGTCCGTCATCAACGCCTCCAATGCAGAGGTCCGACCCCCGCGGGGACAAGTCTGGGTCCTGAGGCGCCGCAACCTCATTCTGCCCCCTAGGGCTCTTCTTCAGGGCAACTACACCGTTATCCTGACTGTGAGTATGTCACTGGTCGGGCTTCTACTCAGATATACTCAGATATACTCAGATATCATTACTTGTCATCGACATTCGCTTGTCCTCTTTGGCATGTTGCAATAGTAGGATGTTACATGGAAGAAGTAGAAACTGTATTCCAAATGTGTTTATTCTGACATTGCAGGTGATATTAAATGGGACGATCGTCTACTCCACGGCGGAGATGGATCTGACAGTGACGCCGGCTCCTCTCAGATGTGTGGTGGAGGGCGGAATGCTACGGACAGTCAGTCAGCACACGTCCACCATCCATCTCGACGGCTCCCGGTCCATCGACCCCAACAACCTGAACAACTCTCACATCAGGTACGTCTCCGTTTATTCCACTAAACCAGAGAGTACTGTTTGTCTTGCATGCGTCCACATCATCGTTAGTAAACCTTAATTCTTGTAATTAGACCCCAAGAGCTGAAACCTGCATGTAGCACCCTTCCAATGGTTGGATCACCAGTATTTAGTTCTATTATGTATTTCAGATTCAGTTGGACATGTGAGTTGCTAGACAACAACGGCCCTTGCTACAATACCTCCCAGATAGAACTGGCCCAGCTGAACAGCACCAGTGTGGTGTACAACGCCACCAGCTCTCAGCTAGTACTGTGGTCTCCAGAGGTGGCCATACCTATGAGGTTCCTCGCACTGAGCCACGATGGCAGTGACACCGACTTCCTGTTTGTCTTGGAGATTACTACCTCCGATGGAAGAAGAGCTACAAGTGACCAGGTTGTCAAGATCAAATCTGAGAATCAAACAATGAGGTTTGTGCTGTTTCCTTGATCGACAGTAAATAATATATTAAATACTATTTGAAGAGACGGTTATTATGTGACCATATTACATGTCTGTCAATGATAAATTTAAATCATTCACTGATTTATCGATCTTACATAATTTGTTATTGACTAAAATTTAAATATGTCAATCATTATTACATTTTTTTTCTTGTTGCACTTCATACATATTGTGTGAAATTTACAACTTGAAAAAAATAATGCCAGTAATCTGCTTTGTCCAAACATTCATTTGAGCCGCTATGCATTGATATATTAGAGAGAAATGTCTTCTTTCCAATAAAATATCTCGTACTATAAAAACATTATAGTTTGTATTAAGAAGCTACTAAATAACTTGACCACCTTCATTTTTCAAATTGTCAAAGCCGGTTAGATAAATCTTGTTCCTGCTGGCCTGCACCCGCCGTGTACTGTAGGACAGACAAGGTTAATTAATGCATCCTAATAGCACTGAGTACGAAGGAGGTAATACGATCACATCAAGGGGCATAACTCTATTGTGATACAGTTCCTGCTAGTCGCTCACTTGGACTCCCAGGCATTGTTAAATTGATTTGGAACATTTTCTGACTGCAGTCTTTTTAATTGCTTTTGATTATTAATGAATAAATAATGTATACAAAAACTATGGAAATATATTTTACTTTTTTTTTATGTATAACATTTATCTCAATTGTTGATAGTGAATATATAAAGGTATGTTTCTTTTTCAGGTTAAAGGTCAGCTGTCACCAGTGTCGGGGGTCATGGGTCAACCCAAATGAAAAGATCTCGCTCCGAACTGTGTGCATCAACTGTCCAGCGACCGTGAGCTACAGTTGGGAGGTGTTCAAGATATACGACAACATCGCAGAGAATGAGCCTAACTATCCAAACAACTGTCGCCCCTTTAATGCTCAGGGCCACATGTCACTGGAGACTGGGAACAAGTCGGATTCGAACCCCACAATTGTGGAGCAAACCTCAAAGCAAACGTCCACTGTGCCACCTTCTACGACAGCAGAAAGTAAGTCATTCAGTCAGTTCATCTGCTTACACTGAAATCATACATATTTTATATGGAATTTCTAGAATAATAAGTGGTTATATTTGCTGTTGTTATTATCCTGTCATTTGAGGATGCATCCTGAACTTTCTTATTTATATTTTTCAGAAACAACTGCATCTAAAGATTTCAATCTTCCATTTGATTTGATTGAAGATCAAGGTGAGAATACAAGCCACGTTTATTATCTAAATACACTGCAGAATTGTCACGGATTTTGTAACATGAATGTATTTACTTTATTTTATATCATGTAATATTGGGGTCTCCTCCACAGATGCCACGCCCCTGCCCCTGGCCCCAGTGGACTCGGGGCTGTACCCTCTCCCTCTGGACCCTCAGGAGGGCTTCAGTATCGGCAGACTCCGCCCCAGAGGTCAGTGTACTATACAACTACTAGACTAGTGTACAAGCTATGCGTCTCGGTGATACTCTACGTAGGCTGCGCTTTACTTTCTCCATGTAGTTGTTAATAACATACAGCTGAAAATAGTCTTTTTTGTTTAAGTACTCTGTGCTCTATATAGCTGACAATCAAATTAATTGTTCTTCCCTTAATGGTTGTTGTCGTCCCACTGCGACATAAAGTATTATAATATATTAGTAATGAGTCGTCACATGTAAGTGAAATTTTTCTATTGCAATGTTAAACACCACATCACTATTTCTTCATTCAACTTTCACAGTATATAATTTGATAAGAAAACAAGTGTTGTGAAGTAGGTAGTTTGACCATATGTATATGTGTTCATGTGATGGTATTCATATGATGGTGTTCTGTGTTTAGTTCCAGTTCCCAGTGGTGGCAACAGTATACCCCCAGTGGCTGGAGAGGGTATAGCAGGAAGCAGAAAAATTGGTAAGTAAAGTTGTTCTTTTAGTTTCACAAGTCATAAATATCATGGCTGGAAATTAGGTGCCAAAACCATTATTATCTGCGCTTCGAGCATGTGTATTTCCGTATGGAGTCAGCGCATTATAAATGTACTATTAAAAGCGGTTCTAAACCACAATTAATAAAAAAAATAAAAAAAATAAAAATATCACATTTTGAAATTACATCTTCTAACAATTTTTCACAGTATATGTAATCGCTCAAAAATTTCCTAATTACAGATCTTCATACACCAAGTAGCAGTTCTTCCAAAGGTGTGTACTTCTCACTCATTTGTCGTCGCCTATGGGTGAGATATTCCCGCCGCGACGTAAAACATTAATTCAATCAAATTCTCACTCATGTATTATGATTATGGTGGTAGCATAGCGGTATCCAAATACTCTTAGATCCAATCCTGGTGACCCTACATCATCGTCACAGATCTTTTTAATGCAGTTTTGATAGGATGTCAAGTCTACAGTTACCATTCATAGTTCGATAACACCATGGCCAGTGCTCCCGGTGATTCACCAGCAGTGATATGAGATCATATCAATTGCAATTCCACTCCTAGAACAATCATATATCTAGTCCATTATTTATTAAAAATAAATAAAAATTGAGATGTTTTTCTGACATTTTCAATTGCTGTCCAGGCCGAGGCAGCGATGTCCAGGAAAGAAACAAGATTTTGAAGTCTGAGTCGCCGCGTCCGTCCAGACAGCACATCTCCAGTCTTGACCATCACCCTGTCCAGCTGACCCCTGGGCAAACACTGACCGGCCTGGACAAACAGTCGCTCGTCATCCGACCAGACTCCCTGCTACAGAACCGCAGTTACATCATCCGGGTCACAGCGCGCGCTCACGGTAAGTCTCATCTTGGCATTGTCTGTAGTGTTGTCTGTAGTGTAGTGTTGTCTGTATAGTTGTCTGTAGTGGTGTCTGTAGTGTAGTGTTGTCTGTATAGTTGTCTGTAGTGGTGTCTGTTGTGTAGTGTTGTCTGTATAGTTGGCTGTAGTGGTGTCTGTAGTGTAGTGTTGTCTGTATAGGTGTCTGTAGTGGTGTCTGTAGTGTAGTGGTGTCTGTATAGTTGTCTGTATAGTTGTCTGTAGTGGCGTCTGTAGTGTAGTGGTGTCAATAGTGTAGTGGTGTCTGTAGTGTAGTGGTGTCTATCGTGTAGTGGTGTCTGTAGTGTAGTTGTGTCTGTAGTGTTGTCTGTAGTGTTGTCTGTATAGTTGGCTGTAGTGGTGTCTGTAGTGTAGTGGTGTCTATAGTGTAGTGGTGTCTGTAGTGTAGTGGTATCTGTAGTGTTGTCTGTAGTATAGTGGTGTCTGTAGTGTTGTCTGTAGTGTTTGTAGTTGTAGTGTTGTCTGTAGTGTCATCTGTAGTGTAGTGTTGTATGTAGTGTAGTGTTGTCTATAGTGTTGTCTGTATAGTCTGTATAGTTGTATGTAGTGTTGTCTGTAGCTGTGTCTGTAGTGTTGTCTGTAGCTTTGTCTGTAACTTTGTTTGTAGTGTTGTCTGTAGCTTTGTCTGTAGTGATGTCTGTAGCTTTGTCTGTAGCTTTGTTTGTAGTGTTGTCTATTGTGTTGTCTATACTGGTGTCTGTAGTGTTGTCTGTAGCACTGTTGTATGTAGGAAGAATGGCCAGACATCAGATCTGCTCTTCACAAAAGGGTTATACCTGTAATTTGGGCGTAAATTGAAGATTGTAACATTTCCTGCTATAGTAAAGTCATGGCATTACGATGTTTCATGAAATGCAGGCCTAATTTACTGACACACTAATTGTTTTTTTGTTTGTTTAATTGTTGCTACCAACATTTGGTCCATTGTTTTTTAACATTTAAGGATTGACTGTCATTTTCTTTCCGTTCATCGAGGTATGAACGGAAAAACCGATGTGCAAACTGTATGAATCCGCGAAACGGTTCATACAAAAGTTTGCACATTGGTTTTTAATAAATTACGTAACACGTTGGTAGTCTGAAATAACAAAATCGTATATATTTAAAATCATTTAACTTGCAAGCGCAGCGCAATAATATGTGAAATTGACATTAGCCGCGACCGGTAAACTGTCAATCAAGCACCTGGCCTAAGAAAATTTCGTTCATCACAGTATAAATGCAATGTTTTGGGGTCACGTGAACCAATCAGATTGTCGGATTGACAATAGATTTATTTATTCAAATTTATTGTTTATTTATTGGAAGAGTTGGTGCTACTTTCATATTGTTCAATTATTGGATAGCTGGACATCAGAAATATGAAACTGGTTGAATATAACAGTTATTTAAACATGTTAAATGTAAGTGGTTTCAGGTAAGACTTTGTTTGATCAATAAATTGGTCAACCATCTTTGTGTTTAAGGATTAAGTGAACACATTTCAATTTAAAAATTAAAATACAATAATTTTTTATATATCTAGGATATTTGTGACCTGGCCCCAAGATTACAAAAATGCTTGAGTATTTCATCCTCAAGCTCAAATTTCATATCATATCATGATATGTGAACAAAACTTTGAGTTAAACATAAATCGTACTCAAAACAAGTTTCATAATAATCTCACGTCCTGATTAGAATTTTTATTTTGTTTTAATATTGACAGATGAGCATGTCAGGAGAATATATTCAAGAAGAGGCAAAACAGTCTTCAATCAGAATAAGTCATCTGGTGCAAGAGATTATAAGAATAGAACAACGTCAGTTGTAGCAGAATCTTCACTCATTGTACAACCCTACGATAGATCTGCATACTTGCACCCATGACATACCGTACAGACTTATGTGTTGTGTATGTTAATTAAAATTAGATCAGTTATGGCACTGTCAACTCATCTTTTCCTTTTCCCATGTACAAAATTAATCAGCTGTATCAGCTTTGTGTTTGAAGTACCGACAATCCATTTAGTAAGTGCAACGGGTTTACGGTTCCGTGGCCAGAATTAGATAGCATTTAGACAGGCATGTATCGTGATAACGGCATTTTAGCCCGGAAATTGATTACCAAGTCTGTGGGAAATTATTCTGTCGCAGAACCGTTATGGCGAGAAATTGTTTACAGTAGTTACAGTGTTCTGTGACCTGGGGTGCATTCAAAGACACAAGGGATGAGTTAGCCGTTTAGCTAAACTGGTTCCCTGTCCCATGTACGGTTCATACGACTCTTGAGACCATAGCTAGTTTGGTGAGCCGCTTGCAAGTGCTTGTGTCTTTGAACGCATCCCTGGTCCCAAGATTGTCAAGCTTTTTTAGTACGATTTCATGTTCAAGTTCAAATTTTATATTAAAATAGAATTTAATGAAATCCAAACATGATGTTTTATTCAGAGCAGTATAAGAATCACTCTTCATATAATCAATTTAAATTTATTTTTTAATTGGGGTTTAGAGTTACTTTCAAGATTCTTTCACTTATATCACAACTTGTCAGTTTAGGGCAGGAGGAAACCCACAACTTCCATAATAGCACTGAATATTGCAGTAAACCTGTGAGCACCGGCTGGTACTGACATGACATGGATTATAACTGCATTACCAATCAAGTACATTTCTGGCTATTTTAGTCAGGCAGATGGAAAGAAATTCTATAATCTGCTAAACCAAATTTGATTTGAGTATTATAATAATTAGAGATAGGGCATATTGCTACCGGTACTTATGACAAACTTTAAGACATTACTTGTAGAATATTATTTCAAAGTTACATACATGCATAAGCATTTAAATATTTGATCAAGTCTATAAATGTGTAAAGCATTCTGCTATATTGATCCAGAACATGTGCAATTAATTCATATTTAATTGTTGTCTCAACAACAATAATATAACACAATGTCCTTTCACTGGAAAATTATGAAAGGAATTGTGGTAGAACAAATTACCTTAACCACTAGTGCAAAAAGCCAACCTTTGATTGTTTCTACCGCAATCAGTTAAAGATTACATCCCAGCCCTCGTTTGTTCTGTAATGCTGTCAAAAATTAATAATGCATGTAGCATAAATTTCTTTTCACGGCTACATGCAGATTTCCAGTGTTTTAAAGGGTTAAAATGTTACTGTTGGTATTGATGAAGGAAAATAAGGAAGAGGTGAGGATGAAGTAGGGATCCTTGGGGAACTCTCATCTCTGCTCATACTTCATTAGTCACTCACAGTGTTTGAAGCCCGTATTGCATTGCAACAAGGCTGATTGTCTTATCAAGCCTTTTAATTATGTATGTGGGAACGAGGCAATGTTTCTCGGAGTTCGAGGCTATGGTTCTCGGAGTTCGTTGCCTTGCAGGAGAATGTCTGAACGCAACCGGACACGGACGAACACAGATATCTGCCATTGAAAGGACTCGCCCACACTGTAAAAAATCCTGTTAGAATTAACATGTTAATGTGTGTAAAAATTAACACACCCGTTAATAAAGAAACGTCGCGGTGTATAACCAATTAACATGTCTGTTAATCAGAAACACTGGATGTATAACTAGTTAACACACGTCCGTTAATACGGAAACGCCGTTGTGTACACATATATTATACAGTATATTAATTGACGTTATTTTGCAGAAAATATGTTTGCTGTACAGTAAACTCGAACTTTACTTTTATACGAATATCCAACCATATACATGTGCTTCAATAATTAGTTTATTTAATATATTCATCCGTAATACAATGTTTTGGCTTCTAATTTCGATCATCCAATGGAGTTCTAACGTTATTATTTTCATCAGGAATAAACCATCAAGGAAACAATTCTTAGACATATTCATGATGTCGATGAATACTAATTGACGCCATGTATAATTCATATTGCCAAGCACATATATTTGTATGTTATAGTTTTAACATTAGTGTTAATAACACAACGCTCATGCCGTTAATAAAAATAATGTTGGCGCCAAGCATATCGGAATTTCCCAACCAAGCGGCCATTTTGAAAGGGACAGCGATCACGGATGCCGATGCCATACATTTCGTAACGTTCGTTCTTTCAGGATAATTGGTAAGTATTAAGTAGTCGTATGTTCAATAATACCATTCTGTCGTTCTGCCAATATTAAAATATTAGTCTGAACTATGTAGTATATAGTTTTTAGAACGACTGACATCACAACTGACCTATTTTCCAAATATTGTCATTCGTTCCTAGAGTATAAAGTCTTGGGACTTCAGAAACTTGTCAGTTGTGATCCTATTTATTGTTTATATAAGACATGTGTCGACATATTGGTATCAATGATAAATAACGATTGGCTACTGAACATTGAAGCGATGTCAACACTTTGGTATCAAGACTGTAATTATGTTTGACTATAGAACAGTTGTACAATACTTTGAAACGAACAATATTAATTCAACTAGGTGTTTGGTCAGTGGTCAGTGGTCCTAGAACATCGGTTATTATAAAAATGTGTCGCATGTCATTACACTAATTAATCATTTTAGTAGCATAGGTGTATACCCAC
>JAVCKZ010083601.1:0-12431 GCA_034780755.1 Lepetodrilus elevatus
GAAAAAAATTATTTTCGGCAACTAATTTAGGTGTACGAACTATTAGAGCGTACGAATAATTAGAGTAATTACGGTAAGTACGGTTTATTACGGATTAGTATGATCTGCTACGGATTAGTAAGGATGTACTATGGTTATCCAATCCGTGCTGAATTTTTGAACATGCTCAAAAATTCCACGGACAAGTACTATGGATGATCAGGAATATAATTACAGACCACTACGTGCTACGAATGATGCCGGATCATATCCATGGCTAATCCGCGGTCGTGGTCTTTGTCAGTGTGACCCAGGCTTTAACATCACTATTGATGGTAACTTCATATCTAGAGCAGACATTCTGTAACTATCATCGATAACAAGTACTTATCAAAATAAGGTCAACAAGTTTAGAACAATATGACATCATTACTATTTATATGTTCGTATATCTCTTAGATTAGCTATGTTGGCAATTAATCGTAGGTTACACTCCCAGTAGCTGGTTGTATTCCTCATGATAGCAATTTGTCAAAGCTGATGTGAGTCTAACCAAGTAACCATGATGATTAAAAGCATATGCTTCTCAGCCCGGTTTTGTCTGCGGATGAGTTGTGGACAATCGCTTCGGTTTCCTGGATGTTTCTGCTTTAAATAATCAATACATCTGAGTTTGGTGTCCATTGCGATCTAGTCAGTAGGTAGAGAATTCTTTCACTGCTTGTTGTAACTTTCCATCATCTTTTTGCTCACTGAACAGATGAAGTGTTTGTTTTTTATTTGGCATCGTAAAGACATGAGAGTAATGAATAAATCAATAAATAGATTAGATGTTGATATGAATTTGAGTTATTAATATATATGACACATTGCATCAACTATGAGGCCATTTTAAAAACTAAAATACTAGCTTCTTTTTAAGTCTTTATACAAACTGATTACATTGGGTTCTCATTCTGTCCTGGGTCTTATATTTGTGAAGGATTTGAAGATCACTGCTACAAGTGGGGAACAATGTGTGAATAGTAAGAAAATAGTCTACAGGTATCATGTTAATTATTAAATAATTTGTCTTATTGTTTAAAATATAATTTGTACCACCATGATTGACATCGTTGTTATCATATATATAAATGTTAACTACCACAGTGTACATATATATCTACCGTCAATCGGAGCCAGTATTGTGTGATAAATTTGGGAATCATCTTTCACCATTGAACATTTCTCATGTTCAATCATATACTTCAATTTTTATAAAACCTTTTTTTTGGCATGTTTTTCATGCTGACTTTCATTTTAACCCATTCAAATGCATAATTAATGAATCCATCATTATGTATGGGCGAAATATTCCCACTGTTACATAATACAATACTTCACTCTCAGCATTGAACAACAGACATATTGCTAGAAAACTTGACTATTGTGGACAAGAATTTGGAAAAAACAACCACTCTGCTCGTTCTCTGATAAAGCAGTGACATCTTCGCCATTTAATTCATTGAATTAAAATTATTGATTATTGAAAGTGCACATTATTTCTTGGGGGGGACCGTGCTGATTATGGATAAATGAAGCCAGCCCTAATGGAGTGCTACTACTTGACATGTGATGGTGGTACGGAGATAACGAAGATGAGTGATGTGTTTAACGTCATGTATGTGTTTGTCCCACAACAGCACCTCCTCATGCATGTCGTGTGCTGCAAATTGCCAAGCAATGGAGATAAAGCAACAATCAAGTTTGTGTGTTTGCTGAAGCAACATGCAGGTTTGTGTGAGTTGTATTGTTTTGAGAGCAGTCTCATAAGTATATGTATGTGCCTATCAGCTGATTCAATGACAGCTTAGGATTTGTTTTGTCACTACCATGAACATTTTAAAAAACCAATTTTACTGTTAATGGTCTGCTACAAGGATGTATCTTGTTTCCAGTACATTTAACTCTTTGAATAATTAAACTAATAGGCTGTCTGTCATGGTTACTGGTTACAACTTGATACCTTTTCTAAATTGTGATTGAACATATTTTTTTTCTAAATTGTTCATATGTTTGGTATTTCAGCACTTGATGTTTCTCACTGCTGAATTGTTACACTTTGAATGTGTTTTGGGCATATAGGTACCTGTATGCCCACAGCAGTGAGGGTGTTAATAGAGAGATACACAAAAACAGAGAGAAAAACCCAGAAATACATCAGTTCCGCTGTGTCTGGTATTGGTCAATGTCAGACATCAAAGGGAAACGTTACCATAAGAATTTGATAACTTTCAACTCCTATGACACTTTTTTTACTACAAATCTAACTACAGTATATTGTACAATCCATGGAGATGCTTTAGCAAGACGTGATCCTGGCAATGTTTAGTACTGTGAATCTAATGCTGGATGTGTTTCAAGACTGTATTACTACATTGCCAATGAACTACCAGAGAAATAATGATAATAATAATGATGATGATAACAACAACAACAACAACAACAACAACAATAATAATAATAATAATGATAATAATAATAATAATACATTTTATAATAATAATAATAATAGTGTGTATCATGCTAGACTATAATACACAAAGTGCTTGTTCATCTGCATCAGTTGTCATCTGCATCAGCCATGGTTTATCATGTGTAATTGTTGTATGGCTCTTTTCACTCAGTGACCAGATTGCGCATCATTGAAATACTATGTATATAATTTATATAAAATAATGTAAAAATATTTGTCATTGAAAAAACAAATCCCCCATTAGCCACAATAAGCTACAGGTCAGTAGCTAGATGATGACAGAATGTACAGGATTTCATAATTCTGTTTCATTTAGATTTACCACGTGGAACTAGTCATAGTTTTCAGATGTCGCCTGTATGAAACTCTAATATAACACTAACTCCAAGCTTAGTCATATACTACACCTGGTCATCGGTAGGCCTGGAGGTAAAGTTACCTGTAGAGTTGTACCAGCTCATACATAAGAGCCCTGATCTTGGCACAGAGTTTGTTTGAAACAAAGATCACTGTTGATAACTTTACATTTATATGCTACTGCTGTACTAGATTCATCATATGACCTCTTAACATTCTGCAGTATTTCTGGTTGGATGTTCTCAGTTAATTCTATTAATCAGTTTTTGTTTATTATTTAGTAATCTGCAAATATGTAGTCTACCGTCCCACCCTTCTACAATTTCTTATTTACCCTTGCTTGTCAATCTATTGTTAAATTTTATATCAATGTGCCTAAGGGTTAAAATTCCATTCTGTTGGGAGCATCATGTAATGTTGCCCTTAACCCTCTCCCTGCTGAAGTTGCCCGATCACATGCAGAAATAGAACACTTTGATTTTATTCAGCAGGGAGAAAGTTAAAATATATTAGTATTCCAGGATAAAACTGTTCTGCTATGATATTTGCAATTGTCTTTTGGGAAAACCTGACATTTTAGACAAAGGAAATCTTAATCCAGTCCAAGACAATAGCATTGTGTAAATCTTTCTTTGATCTTGTAATTTGCTTTGTGACACTGATGATATATATGTCATCTAAGGATATGTCAGAAAATATTGATTACCTTAATATATCCTCCGATACCTAGTTTTCGGACTGATAAGCGTAGATTGCATATTTCGTGAAATATACAAAACGAAACTTCAAAGTGTTGTTCTTACCTGCACATTGAGCATTTAATCCATGAAATAAACCTGGTTCCTTATGGAAATAAAGTCCTCGGTGACACGCATGGCTCTCATTAGATAGTGTGTCAATATCCTTTAGCCAAAATGAACGACCGCTATTATCTTGTTACATATTTAACATTTAGGATACATAACTCATTTGAAAATGTTTTCATTTAATAATAAGTCCAGAAACTTTACTGTCTTGTTCTGAGCTTTCAGCAGCAAATTGTCTAAAGTTTACAGTATTTGTAATTCACTAACGTTTAACCTAATTTTGTATTCAATTTACGTTGCTGTTAGAATGTATGTTTTGCATCCGTGCAGAATCCATTAGTTAGCTTTCTTCTTCTTCTCCCCACCACCATACAATTGAAAGCACTTCACGTAATTTAGATTAGTTAAATTGCATTGCAACTCTTGGGTCCAGAAAGAAATTGATTGGCAGCTAATGTTGTTCATCATATATCTAATGACATCTTGAGTACAGCAGGCTATTAAAACAGCATTAAAATACAGATAGATATTGACACATGTTTAACCGCTTTATATTAAATTGAATATAAGGAGTGTGGGTAGTATCGGGTGGTACTGTGGTATGCATTAGGGGTGTCACGATTCACCGATGCATTGATGCATCACCATTTTACCTCTTACATCGTGTTACTTGATACTGTCTTTGTGAATCGATTAATAATTTTACTGTGAATCTATTTTAAAATACATGTTCAGATCAATTTGTTTTCATAATATTCCTGATTTCGTCAAGTTATTTCTGCTCTTATTGAGTTTGATTTAATTATTTCTCACAAGGATTTTAGTGTTTTATTAACAAAACGTATTGATTTAAAATGTTCTCTTCATGACTGACTTATTTGTACTGGATAGTTTAAGAAATAATGACCTTCATACAACATGATTACTGAAAATCTTCCCAAAGTTCTTTAAAATTGAATCGTGATACGTATCGTATTGTGGGCCTGGTATTGTGATACGTATCGCATCGCGAGATCTATGCGAATCGTGGCACCGCTAGTATGCATGCATGCATGTAGGAGACAGGCAAGAGAAAGATAGGTCACACATTGTGTAAATCACATCTATTTATCACCTGACATTGAAATCAGAGTCACAAAGTGTTAGACCTTTGTCACATTACCTAACTAATCTGTGACTGAGCACATTATTAGCCTGGTTATTATGTGGCTATGTAGGCATTGCTTACAAATGACACACATCGTAGTACACATAGTTGTCGTAACACTGGCCAATGACACTTGCAGCCTTGTCTGTTACGTAGTATTACCTCCAGACCAGAGACGGTACTTGTGCGGTAATCACAATGTTAGCTGTATGAACATGATGAAATAAGATAGATAACATGTACCAGGATTTCTCCGAACGCGCAATCCTGCGTCCCATATGCAAAAATTGCAGGTTTGGACGCACTATATTAATAAAAATTGTTGATAAGTATATCAACATGTCCCTGGGACTCTAAAAAATTGAAACCTAAGTGGAACCCTGATGTACGGTATACAACAGGTTTGGAAGTGGACCAGTTGATTTGTCATGAATCATCAGTGATAGAAACTAACTTTAAAACTTACTAGCCCGATTAGTGATACAAATAACAAATGTTATGAATTTCTACTAGGCATTAGGATACGTTTAGCATTGGGAGAAATTGCGTGGGCCAGGGGACTAGTGTTAATTGTGATCCCTGGGACTCGTGCCACTTGTGCTTGCAGAGATGTAAATAAAACTTTCTCTAACGTAATTTTTAATACAAATCAAATCTCCCCCCACATTCTTGCAACATAGTCATCTTTGTTAGGCAACAGCGTAGGTGCATTATACAGATTAACGTTCTTCTCAAATCTTGATTAATAGGTCATTGATTGATTTTGGTTTTATGGATGGACTGGGTCGTTGGGTGTACAGTTTGTATCTCCTGTCTTGGAATACTGTATTGGATACTGGTTGCCAGGGACTACCAGAGTCGTGGCCAGCACCAGAAGACCAATATCAGAACCTTGTCAAGGTCACAATCTGCTAAGTGGACAAATTCTTCAGCGATGGTAATCAAAAGCTTCATTAAACTCAGCAAATTCAGCAGGAACAGCAAAATGAATGGTAGTGGCTTAGGCCCTGAGGCAGACCAAAGACAGACCCTTTTATATGAACTTGCTTGACCTGTTGACCTCGGGAGATCTTACTCTTTGAAGCTCTTTTGTTAATAGAGTGTGCTCGCATGTCTTAGTCAGTTAAAATAAAAGTGTGAACTAATCTTGTCAGTTGTATGATCAATATTGACATTTGAGATTGTATTGAGATTAAAATATGGATCTGACTTTTGAATATTGAGACTGATTAGTCCTGTTTATATTGAATTTTGAAGAAATGTTCTTAGTGTCACAAGTATTATAACCAAACAAATGCCAACAGCTCCCGTCATCTGTACAGTGTAATTCACATGACATAATAATGTAGGATTCATTTTCTACAAACTACAAGAGACCAAGTTGAAAAAACATTTGTTTTACATGAAATACTTTTATCTTTGATATATCTTTTTCATATATTAATTGTATTTTCTGTGGCATTGTCGGCATTGTCGGCATGCATGTTTAAATGAATACAATTCTGCATAAACCTTTATTATAATGCACAGGGATCGAAATTAACATTTCTCCCAATGCTAAAGGTATCCTAAGGACGAGTAGAAATTAATAACATTTGTTATTTGTATCACTATTCGGGCTAGTAAGTTTTAATGTTAGTTTCTATCGCTGAATGCAAACCAGGTACCTGGGCACACTGACGAATCCTTGTACTGAGCCCCTAATATCACTCTAGCCAATTACTCGTGCAATATTTCATTCCAAATTCACAATAAACTTGACACGTGTATGATTCAGAAAGCGTTATTGGACCACATATCTTCCAGCACCCAGTTAGCAGTGTGTTGTGTCTTGGTATATATGGAACGCTACCGATTACCATAACCCGGCAATTTATGCAATATACTTGCCCGCTACCAAGCATAACCTCTGTCAAGTGCCGCCGCTAACAGGAAGCTCGTATCTCGTGACCCCTTATTGAACAGCTAACCAGTAGGGAGCCGGGAAGCATGAAATCCATTTAGATGTCCATCAATGCCGTAATGGTATTTCCTAGAATAACGTTGACATCGTGAATGATGGGGGTCCATAACTCCTGTTAACGTTGACCATAACCGTTTGGCTATTGTTGGTTTCGTTTATCTTGTTTTATGTGAGGGAATGAGCGAGTTGGGGTTTTCTTTATTACCTGTATGTAGTTTTATGTGGTATCGCGGAATTATATGCTATTTATGTGGTATCACGGAAGTATATGCTAAACTGTGTGAGTAGAGCCTCCATTAACTATATCTATTAACTATATGTATAGAACATTGGACTTCGGAGCCAAAGGTTCCAAGTTCAAATCAGTACCAGATGGTGCTTGCAGGTTTACTGCAACTTTTAGCGCTACAGATGTTTCGAGTTTCCTCCTGCTCTAAACTGACAAGTCGTGATATTAGTGAACAAATCTAGAAAGCAACTCTAAACACTCATTTTTAAAAAAAAGAAGAAATATGTATAGAGAACAGTGTTCGAAATTACTGCCGGAAACCTACTGGCCCGAATAATGATACAAATAACAAATGTTTACAAAAAACATGAATTTCTACTGGCCCATAGGATACATTTAGCATTGGGAGAAATGACCGGGCCAGCAGTAATTTTGAACACTGATAGAGAGGATATTTCATGTATCTAGTGAAATAGCATACTGCAAGTAACAAATAGCTAATATTGCTCATTTAGTCTTAAAAGTACATACTCGCAATATGTTGTTGTTTTTCTTTCTTCCAACAGGGGGCGTGTTAGTACCAACTAATCGACTACGGTTTCTGCTAGTCGACAGTTGATATAATTATAAATTGTTGATATAAATTTGTGTATCCATTATATAGGTCAATCAACTGTGATATTATGCCTTTAAGCGTAATATGTCATAATGGAAGAGTCAAAGTGTTCTTGTAGTGTATGTGTGAATTAAGCCGTTATCGATACTATGATTAGCCCAACTGTTCACTTCCAATTGCATGCATTATCCTTCCAACAGCTCCAGTAATTGTGAGAGATGCCCAATTTGGATATTTGTATGTATGAGAAGAAGGAATCAATACTCTGTATGACCTGTTTGTCTATGTTTGCTTCTGTTGGCCATCTTGGAATCGAAGAATACATACACGCTTTGGCATTGGGAATCAATATGGGCCAATGTTACTCAACTCACTATTGCTCAGTTGCAGTGAAGTGTGCCAACATCTCGGCAGCTGCATTGCGGAATAGCATCATCATGCTGAGAAAAAACCTCCATCTTTGCTTGGCCAACTGTTCATTGAGAGTAGAGTAGTTTTTGTTGTTGTTGTGGGAATGTGATGGTGTGTCTGTGTGTGTGTGTGTGTGTGTGTCTGTCTGTCTGTCTTTCTATCTGTCTGTCTGTGTGTCTGTCTGTGTGTCTGTCTGTGTGTCTGTCTGTCTATGTGTGTGTATGTATGTCTGTCTGTCTGTCTGTGTGTGTGTGTATACGTGTGTGTCTGTGTGTGTGTGTATGTATATATGTGTGTATGTGTGTGTCTGTGTGTGTGTGTATTGTGTGGTGTTTATCTGTGTGTATCTGTGTGTGTGCGTGCGTGTTGTGTGTGTGTGTGTGTGTTGTGTGATTTGTGTGTGCTTTTGTGTCAGAAAGATGGAGAAAGGAAAATCAATTTAATTTTCCTGTTGAGTGTCTACACGTTGTACCATATTCAAGCTCATTCATCATATTTATACCTTCTGAAGTTCTGTGGAGATTACATCCTGCCATGGTATTGATTTGTTCGAGGACATTTTGGTCTCCAGTAAAATCTCATCTACAGCTTTAATTATTTAGTATACTTGCCATGCTAACAAGGTCACATTGGTAGACCTGGGTCCGTATGCACAAACGTAGTTCAACCACAGTTTAGACTAAACTAGGTTTAAGCGACGAGTTATACCACTGTCGGTATGATCCTTAAACTACGGTTTAACTAAACTACGTCTGTGCATACGGACCTGGGAGTTTGTGTTGTGTTATGTTCATAGATTATCTCTGTAAATACTTCATGGAATGAAAAACAAAAAAACTTCAATTTCTTGTTTTTTATTCCATGAAGTATTTACCAAGATAATCTACGAAATAGGGGTGTCAATGCATTTCATGCCAAACTATAGTCTAGACTATGTGTCTTGTCAGTCTGGCTACTGCTTGTCTGGAGAGACTGTAGCCTGGATTCACGACCTGTCTGGAACACACTCAACTCTTGTAGTTGCTTCCCAGTCTAGATGCCCCAGCTCATCATCATGAATAGCATTGATGTACATTCACAAGCTTTCTGCTTTACTGTTCTTTCATGTTTCACCATGCTGGTGATGCCAACTTTGGATTTCGTTCTCAAACAAAGAGTAATTTCATGACATTCTGATATAATCAATATATCTTGGTAATGTACAAGCTTACATTCTAGTATTTCGTCCCTGGCCTATTCCTACTTCAGTAGTTCATTCCAGTGATATTTTTTGGTCGGTCTTTTTAATGTCCTTCAGTAAAGTGGGTCTAGAAGACAGTCATCTTAAGAATGACCTGTGGCGTCATCTCTGCGCCATCGTGCCTGTGGCGCCATCAGACACTTGAGAAACACGTGGCCAGTAATTGAAGGTCTGACATAATTGCTCGCCATTGTGCTGTATCCGGACTTCTCCTGGGACACGTGCAATGTGATTGGCTGCTGGAACGGATGAAGCAGCCAGTGGGAACGAGTTCACTTTGGACGAGGGCTTAGCTCGTATTAGAGACGAGCTCACGAAGGCGATTAGATTATTGAGGGACTTTTCTTCCAAATCATGGAATCCCGTACTCAGACAGCGCCACCCATCGCTGGTCACTGGACGTGGTCAACTTGGCCCAATTTGCACCGTCACATTTGGTTGCCCGACTTTTAATCAGAATGTGTGTGCGTGTTCTTGTGGTTGCGTTCAATTAATGTGTCTGGTTAACTTGGGATGTGCATCTGCTGTTTGTTATTTGAAAGGTTATGAAATAATAATAATTATTACAGTTAAAATGAATATTTGATCCAGTATGAATTTTAGTTGGTAAATTAATATTTGTTTTCGTATATAATTGTTGTTTTATTTTCAAAATGAAATTAAATTTGCATCAAAACCAAGATTGGACCTTGTATTGACATGTGTGAGTGAAAGATTTCTTGCAGCAATGTCAAGCAACACATTTTCCTGACATCTCAGAATTCATGGAACTTGAATGAAACGCTAGTAGAATGCACAATCTTTCAAAAAAATGTATTCTTTACATTTTACATGTCAGTTTTGATAAATTGGTAAATTCTGATAAATATTGAACTATTTTTTCCATAGACCTTTCTATCAGACTTGTCAAAGCAATTGGCTCCAGTACAAGAATGTAGATCTAGCATAAGATTGGACTTCATCACGAAATCACAGATGTCTGCTGGCCAAGGTGTTGCTGTGTCTAGAGCAGACAATGTTGTGCAAGCTCCACAACCACGTCGTGTCGCTATTCACGTGTCTCTATTCACGTATGCTTCGGCTAATGCCAGGGATGTATGATTGTCATTCTTCCTTGACATCCTACGCTGATGATTCTAGTAACACGAGTAATACAGACAAAATATTACAGAAATAATGATGATTTATTGAAATCTTTCACCGTGGTTGTTCTCTTGATGTCTATTATTAGTCAACTTAATGAGCTTAATAGTGTAATATGTGTAATATCAGATCTTGTGAAATCTTTTTTCTTCACTTGAAATGTTACAAGATGACGCATGCAGCCACGCTGTCTTGTCTGGTTATTTTTTTTTAAAGGAAGATAATGAATCAGAGATATATGGGAGCAAATCTGTCTTGTCTTAATTACTAGTGTTTCCCTTCTCAATATTTTACCTATCTACATTGTCAAGTACTATAACATAGCACGCACTTCCATTTTAAGTAACATTGTGATATACCATACCATTATGAGTTATTGTGACTTTGCATTAAGTTTGTCTCTGATTTTTAATTAACTTCCAATGGCTGCATTCTATTGTGATAAATAGCAGTCTGGTACTATTATTCAATTCAGCTACGTCTAACGAATTCCTTGGATATTTTGTGTGCCCAAATGTGATGATACCGTAGCAGTCCACGACAACTTGAATCACTACGTGATGTGCACAGATCCATTATCACTTGTGTATCAAAAACATAACCGTATTTTTACCGGGCACATCTTGGAGGCATATCCGCGGTAGTTAATTAGTAAATGCCACGTTTAGCTACAATTGAGCCCTGATCGGTGGAAAGGTTGGTTACCGCCGGCAGCACTTGCTGCAACCACGGACCACAAGGAACATTAATTGGGGGGTAGACTATAGTATTGTTCAGCCTGAGGACCAGACCCTGGGCAACTTCCAGCCATTAATTTGCTGTAATGTTGTACAGCTTTCATTACGGCGGCGCTAGGGAGCACTTGCTTGACGCAGACTCACAATGAGGTGCGCGGTTGCCACTCGGCGCAGAGGCAACACTGCTAAGGTGCATGGCTGCCACTAGCTGGAGAGGCAACACTGTTGAGATGACTGACAATAATTGCTGTCTGTATCAATTTCCGTGAAGTGCGGAGAGATACGGACAAGCTCTTCATGTGCAGGGGAGTAAGGAGACCGATAATTGTCACAGTGTGTTCAGATATTCACTGACAATGACATAGAATCATCCCTATATACCTATGTTTAGTCTTTCCCCTGCTAGAAACATTCCCATCACAACTGACAGGATATATCCGGATGCTAGATAGACCAGTCCTTGTCTGAAATGAAAAGGCAGGAGTTTCATGAGAAGGGTCGTTATGTAAGTCATAGCTCCTGATCATGGCAGGAAATGATGTAAACCACGATTTCCCCTCTTATCTAGACTGCAGGTACGACTCTTTAGTGAAATACAGGCCTGGTGTCCTCATGGTTCATTCATACATTACAAATCTTGCCTTATTTTAGAACACTGCAGTATCGCCAACATGGTAATATTGGTATGCAATCTTCATTCTGCTACACATCTTTCCACAAAACCATAACGTTTTACTTTATCTACAAAATAATGTGTAGTTAACTAAGAACAGTCTACACTGTTCAAGTTTGGCTTGAACATAGAGATAATAAATTTTATAATTTGAAGTCATTCATAAAAATCTGGGCCTGTTATTCTCGAAACTTCATGTCCTAAGAAGTTTGTAAGTACTAAGAATCTTTTCCAAGAAGTTCTTAGTTAAGAAGTTTTGAGTATATGGGCCCTGGTCTTTTGTTTTGTCACAAAATAACTGCTATTTCTGGAACTACCGGTAATTGTTTTCTGAATTATAAACTACAAAGTTAATAATAAAAACCATTAAATCACTTTTCAATAGTACAGCTTACAGTTTTTATTTTTCTGAATAAGATATATACATTAACCCTCTCCCTGCTGAAGGCGACTTAAGTTGTCTGATCACATGCAGAAATAGAACACTTTGATTTTATTCAGCAGGGAGAAGGTTAAATAATGACATTTTAAATTTTTTATATTTTGTTATCATTATTGATCATACTGGCCTGAAGTTGATAGATTAATTTTCAACAAGAATCAATGAATCTGACT